>JAATLQ010038499.1:0-14577 GCA_013421005.1 Heliconius erato x Heliconius himera | reverse complement strand
TAGTCCCAAGGCACTCCTTACTATTTAAATAAATACCTACGTATATATTTTAAATAAAAAAATTTAAGATAAGTATTTTAAAAAGGCACAATAAATAACAGTGTTGCTAATTTCTATCTTTCTGGTTATATGTTGAAATATATGAGGTGACAAAATAAATAAAAAAAAAAACGTTACGTGCTATAAATAATTACCAAATAAAGTTTTTTTAGTGTAAGTTAAGGCCAGTCGTGGCGCAGGGGCACAAAGTGTGCCTTAAAACGCGACTCGTTGTGGGTTCGATCCCCACTCGAGAAAATGAAATATTTATTTACATGTATATTTTCATTTCTTCGCTCTGGTGTCTAGGTAAAGCGCTTCGTTCAGTTCTACCACTCAACACGCAATGCCTCCAGAATTCGGCGAAAAGTGGGGAACGGAGTGTCTTAACACTAGGTTCTCTCTGCCTGGCCCGCTGTGTGCGAAGCTAGTTTTTTTTTCACCTTCACGCTTTATTCACATTGTAGAATTGGCAGACGGAGAATTGTGTTAAGAGACTCCCCGTTCCCCCCTTCACGTGGAATTTTGAAGGCATTGTATATTGAAGGGAGGAACTCAAAACCGCACTTTGCCTTTACACCAGAGCGAAGAAACGAAAATATTAAATATTTCATTTACTCGTTCGGAAATCGAACCCACAACCACATCTGGTCACTGCTGACCTCAACTTTTTTACCCGGCTATATATTGGCTAACTTTATTATGCCTACTCTTCGCACACCAGTTTACTATATATAGCTCGAGTTCAAAAGATGTTATTTTATTCGGACTTACTGAGGGACCAATCGCCGCCCTTGGGTAAAGTGGGAAGGGACCGCTAATGTTTTAATAAAATTCGACGTACAGATAAAAAAGGCCAATGAATTTTTAAGACGCACCTTAACTGAATAATAAATGAAAATAGAAATATTAAAACATTCCTCGAATCGCTCAAATGTCTGAATTATTTTGGCATTTTGTCGTGGCGGTTCGTAGTATTATTAATATTTTTCTTACCTTTTATTAATTTTGAATATAATAATAATTTGATACGTTTATTATGCCTTTGAGTCTGATAATTTATGAAAATTGTTATCAATTAATATTAATCTATTAAACATTCTAAATTAGAGGCCAGCCGTGACCATAAGCGTATGACAGGTTAGGAGTTCAATTACCTTTCGAGAAAATTAAATATTTAATATTTTAATTTTTTCGCTCTGCGACATTAAGATCCGCCACTCAACACGATCGATGGAAAGTGGGTGGAGTGTCTCAACACTAGGTTCCCTTTACATGTGAGATACAGCGTAATGCTAAAAAAACTAGTTTAATAATATTTTTTATATGCATGTATAAAAATGTAGTGGGCTATGATGTAATTTATTCTATATTTAGACAGCTATCTACAAAAAAAAAAAATTATACGAGATGTTTAATAATTTTACAAAAAAATAACAATTTTGTCTTAGTTTTTTTGTGCTTTAATTGCTTAATCTCGCTTAAGAACTTTCTTAAGTATTGCTTTATATAATAGAAAAGAATTAAACATAAACTTACCGATCGATCACCAAGATTTTTCACTCTACAATGTAAGTACGCGGGTTGTCCCACGGCCGCCGTGTATTCCCTTTTGGTAGTGTTGTCAAAATGGGGCTGGACCATCGTGTCGGTGGCAGAGGTGCCGTTGTTCACCGCGAATATGGCATCTGGATCTGTAGTATCACTGCCGCCTGCTGAAAGGCCTAGAAGGAAATAAATAGAGTTAAAGATATCTATCTAGGTTAAAAGTTAAAGAGAATTAATAAAGACAACAATATGGTGTTGTGGGATAGTGTGTGTATGTAAAATTAATGGTTATCGTGTAGAGTGGCGGATGTCAACGCCGCACTTTTGCCTAGTTCCCACAGCGAGGAATGTAAAAATATTAAATATGTCATTTCCTCAAGTGGAAATTGGACCACGATTAGTTCTCAAAACTGTAAAGCTTAAAAAATTAAGTAGTTTAGCAGTTTATCATCATTTGCTAGATACCAAATTGGAAACCTATAAATATTTTCTTTAAATATTTATTTCATATTTGCATTTCTCTTATTTACTTTTTTTCTTTCCTAAGTTTTTCTTTCCTAAGTGAGGATTAACACTTTAAAAATGTAAAAAAATCTCTTATTTACAGTTTTAAAAATTAAATTAAATTAAATTAAATTAGCTTCACGCTATATCCCGCACACAGCAGGGTAGGCAGAGGGAACCTAGTGTTAAGACACTCCGTTCCCCACTTTCTGCCGAATTCTGTAGGCATTGCGTGTTGAGTGGCAGAACTAAGCGCCGCGTTTAACCTCGACACCTGAGCTAAGAAATGGAAATATACATTTAAGTAAATATTTCATCTCCTCGAGTGGGGATCGAACCCACAACCAGTGGGTTTTGCAGTCACACCTCGTGCCGCTGCGCCACGACCGGCCTCATTTACAGTTCCTTATTTACAGTTTTACTATGCATATTACATTAATAAAGTTATTTTTATAAATAATATTAATATTAACCTGTAAGGAAAAAAAATTTCGCTCAGGATATACGAAGAATAAAACTTCATTTCTTCCGAATTTAACATAATAAGTATACGGAAGTCGCAGCTCAGGAGTTCAAACGTGTGACTTGACCGCGATGGTTGTGGATTCGATTCTCACTCGGAGGAATGAATTATTTATTACTCATGAATATTTTCATTATTTCATTCTAGTACCAAAGCAAAAGCGCCACTTAACTTGCGCCACTCAAAACGCAATGCTTCGAAAATTCAGCGGAAAGTGGGTAACGGAGTGTCTTAACAGCAGGTTCCCTCTGCCTACCATGCTATGTGCGAGATACGGCGTGAAAATGCAAAAAAAAACTTAAGAAACAATTAAAATCATAATATTAAAAATATAACCTAATTAAATAAAAAAAAAACATAATTAATTAAAATCACCCGCCAGGAAACATTGGTAACATTTCCATTTCCAGATTGGATTAGTAGTTATGAGGAAAAAATATCTAGCAAAAAATTTGTTAATTATTCACGGAGAAATATTTTACGCATCATCCCAAGGGACTAGCTATCTTTTTACGCCCAATATTAATAACCTATCTCCAACGTCAACCTTAGATTGTTTCATATATCTATCCAATCTAGCGATTGGAATCTTGCAATATAATAGTAGTTTAGGAATGGACCCGATAGAATATTTTATTTTTAAATGGCAACACAGATTTCCCATCACCCACAAAAAATTTACACATCTTCGGCACCAACGGACGCCGATATGTCGAGTTGAAGTTTTTGGCACTTAAAACTAACTTTTTTACCTCATTTGAGTTGTTTTTTAGTATTTCATTGTAAACAAATATAGGTACTTGGATTGTGGATCGAGTTTATGTATATATTTGGCCTTGTAAATGGATTAAAACTGAATTTCAAAAGTTTTGATATCGTTGTGATTTTGAGGGTTATATTTTTTTAAAGAATAAGTTATGAAAGAGCCGGGTGGATGGGCCTTGAAAGAGATGGCTTTTTCATAACCGGCTCTTTCATGACCCCGAATTAGATTTTTTTAAATTGATTATAATTATAATAAATATACATTCTTAATAAACATTATTAAATTATTTGCTACTGATATTTCATTATGGAGAAGTCTGATCCCAAAAAACTCGAAAATAAACCAAGAAAATTCAGACCCGAATTCGTCTGATTCTATCATATTGGCTGAAGTAAAAAAAAAAGGTAAATTGAAGCAAAATAAAAAAAAAAGATCTCATAATTTAAGTATTTTGTTTTTGAGAAGATATTATTAATTTATTATTTAGTTAAATTTTCATGATTTTTATTAATAAAAGAACTATCCGCCTCTAAAATATAAAAAAAGAATATAAATAAAATAATATAATATGATTGGTTTAAATAATCTGAGATTGTTAGAATTATTTACTTAAAATGATTAATATAATTTAAAAAAACATTACTTTTTAATAAGGATTATTAAATTGTTTTTATTTAATAGTGCATTGTTATTATTTAGCATAATTTTCACTATTACATCTCACAATATAAGACTGGCTTTTTCATAACTTTTGGTGGGTATACCGAATGCCGAAGTGTTATGAAAGAGCCAAATGACACATTTTTTTAAAATGAATATTTTATTGCTTTTTTATTGTATTTAAAGCTTATTTCGTATAAAATTATCTAGTTTGATAAATGAATAATAATTTGAAAGAAAAAAAACTTAATTTCTTTAATTAAAAGTATTTTTTTTTGCTTCGTTTAGTAAACTGGCTCTTTCATGCCACCTCTCCCTTGCCACCTCTCCCTTACGTATATATCTTATCTCTTGTACATAAATATGTACAAGCATATAGTTTGCAGTACAACCATTGCGCCTTTGAATGTTATAAAGTTTTATTGTACTTGTACTAAGCACTTCTATCTCTCTCTCTCTCTTCTTATTTAAAAGTGATTATAATTTCTGCAGTATATTTCCTCAAATTATGATTCAATTATGATTTGGACTGTATTTAGTTACCCACTTAACAAATACTATACTTGTTTCAGCTTCACGCTGTATATCACATATAGTAGGGTAGGCAAATTTTCGAGGTTTCATTGTGGGTGTGTGTCGGCCCTAAACATAGTGCTTTTTTTACCTTGGTAGCAGAGCGAAGAAATGATAAAATTTATAAATAATGATTAAATCCCCCGATTGGGAATCGAATCCACAAGTGTCACGCTACGCCTCTACGACTATAACGGCCTCACACTACTATACTAGCTCGTCCAATTAACAAAATTTTATTTTAAAATTGTATTTAACATATAAAAAGTATGAAGGCGGTAACAATACATATATTTTATTTTCACGAAAATAAAGCAAACACACCATAAAAATAAATATAAACCTATCAATATATTAGTTCAATACATTATACAAAAGCAATCCACAAACCCATTTCTACCTCAGCCTCTGTAAGCCCATACCTATAAATCTTAATAATAAAAAGGGTCCCAATTGCACGAAAAGTACAATATCTTTACATTTCACGCCTCACAGTGCGAGGGAGACGCGTGAGATGACCTCAGCCTGTAATGGTTTGTTCCGTTTACGAAACGGTCAAAGGGTAAATACTGAAATATTTTTTGTTTTTTTGTTGTGACTTAATGTAAAGTATATATTAATGTTTAAATTTAAGTTGAGTGTTATGTCCGTATAAGGATTAGGTATATTTGATTATATGACTAATAATCTTTCAAAATTGGGAATAATAATAATCTTTATATATTTTAATAAGCCAATAATTTCGTGACGCGGAATACAAGCGTGTGACTGTGAACGCGACAGGTTATGGATTCGATTGCCACTCGAGGTAATGTTTAATATTTTGATTTCTTCGCTCTGGTGTCGAGTCAAAGTGCTTACGCCACTCAACACGCAATACATCCAGACATCGACGAAAATACAATTAGTTTTGACTACGATTTCGTATATAAAACATTAAATTTAATCAGCCCAATTCTACGTGTCACTAAAAACAGAAAACTAAATACTAAAGTAAGCTAGAGGCACAAAAAGAGAAAATGGCCCGTAGTCAAGACGACGCGGATTCTGTAAACAATGCCGTCCTGAAATATACACGCCACAGGCTGTGACCCCCGGAAATTTGGGACACTTTATTCTTTATGAATAAACGTCTTTTTAAATATAGACCTTTTGTTTTGACTAAAGATAGAATGAGGTGCCGACCACAAAAACATATGGAAAAATATTAACTCCTATTCTTAAAAAATATGATCTTTAAATAATCTTCATTTAAATAAAGTCACTGCTACGCAGCGGTCCAGCTTCTGACTGCAAACGCGACGGTCGTGAGTTCATTTCGCACTCTATGGAAGGCATTATTTTACTTTTTGCCATAACAAAAACTAAGCGCGACGTTGAGTTCCATTTAAGACGCAATGACAATGTTTTTTTTCGAAAATCAAGCGACACGTGTGGAAATTAATATCCTAACAGTTTCCCCTACCTATCCTGTCATATGCGGAACTAAAAAATGAGAAATTAGTTTTTTTTTTAATATATATTTTTTGCAACACATCCAATACATCCGAAAGATATAATATATAGAATATATAACAAACCAAAAACAATCACTGTTCCAATACAAAATAACTTTGTGGACGCAGCACTCATTCGTAATATCACTTCTTTAACCATCAATATGCAATTGCGACTGTCGATATGATTCTAACGTTATAGCCAGTAAGCAGATCGCACCTGTTACTAAGACACTCCGTTCCCCATTTTCCGCCAAATTCTGGAGGCCTTGAGTGTTGAATGTCAAAACTCAACGACGCGCTTTGCCTCGACACCAGATCTAACAAATGATAATATAAATAATTTCTGTGAATCGAACCCGCTACCTGTCACATTTACAGTCACACTTACTGCCCCTGCGCCACGACTGACTTCACGAATCACAAAACACTATTTTATATAAACGAAGGAACGAACTTTCCTTTCCACAACCTGATAACTTATCACAGTAGACTTCGGGTCGGTGTTGAAATGATTTCTAGGGTAACTAAAATTCATTGGAAATAAGATCCGAGCGAACGCAATGTAGTGGAAACGTGAGCTATTGTAAAAGGAGAGGCTTTTACGGCAATGCTACTTCTGGAGCGCATCCCTCTCTCCCTCCCCCCGAGCGAGGGGGGCCCTCGCTCCTAGCGGCAGACAGCGTGCCGCCGTCCTGGTACACGTTATTTGGGCTGCATCTTTCATACACAATGATATACAACGCTTTTAGACTACTTCCTTTACTGTTATGGAGTGAATATTTAATTACGTTGTGATCTATTTATTTGTTTGTTTTATCTTCACGGTGTATCCCGCTTATAACAGGGTGGGTAGTGGGAACCTGGGAACCTAGTGTTAAGATACTCATCTCCCATTAAGTCGCTTATCCAATTTGCGCCGAATTCTGTAATCGTGACTTTTTTAAATTTTACGATTACGATAATCCTATTAATGTTATAAATTTAAAAGTTTTTGATGATGAATGTATGTTCCACTTTCACAAAAAAACTAAGGGATGTAAATTAAACTTTACAATATTATAGCTTATAAATCAGAATACATAGGCTACAATTTATGTACGATTCGAACCCACAACTGTCGATTTTATATTATTTTATTATTAAACTAACTAAATAAATTATTTTTTGTGGGCGAAGCCTTTTTGGGGCGCTAGTGTAGCATAATTATGAAAGGTATAAAAACACTTGCATTTAATTCATTATTAGATAAAACGCTACAACAGCTATCTGTGCAATGAAACACCAACAATAAATAAACACAGTCAATAAAGCAGACGCAGTAGGTCACGATCTTCTCGATACGAAGAGCAAAAGTGAATAGGCAATAATAACAAAATACGAGATAAGAATTACAATAGAGCAGCTATAACTCGACGTGAGTTTTAGCTTTATTGTAGTTCTCGATTGAGTGCTCTACAGTTTTAATTAACCTCTGAGCTTCATTTTTCAGTGTATTGTAACATTAATGTCTTTTTAATATTCAATAATGCTCTCCCGTATCCACAAATAATGGGGGAAAGAACTCAAACAATTGCTATTATTTTAACAGTTTATGTAAGTATGTTAAGGTTATTTTTAATTTTGTTTTTAAATAATGGCATTTTAATTATTGGGTATGTTTTGGATTTTTTTTTCTCTTCATGTTATATCCTCCTCATAGCAGAGTTGGCTAAGGGAACCCGGGAACCTAGTGTAGACACTTTGTTCCCGTACCCCATTTTGCATCGAATTCCGTTGGCCTTGCGTCCTTAATGGTAGAGATCGACACCGCGGTTTGCTTGGTTACCTCAGCGAGGAAGAGAAAATTCAATGTTAAATATTTAATTTCCTCTAGGTTACACACTTGTTACCCTGAGCCATGACCGAAAATTTAAATATATTTTTCTATCATATTCGCGTTTTAATACCAATTACATTTCAAAAACCATATAATGATTGAAATCACTGGGTACGTAAATTATACTCATCTTGTAGTGACTATAATAGTAGTACTAGTAGTACCGTTCAAGAGAAAAATGATTATTTGTGCATTATCAAGCTAAAAATTATTTCTAAAAATAAGTGGAACGCTTCCCATCATGCTAATGTCCCCGTTTTGATGTACTTTAAAAAATGGTTTAATAATAACCCAGTTTTATTGCAACAGTTTATTATAAATCTGTTGGGAACAATAAATAGTTTAGGCTTCGCTGTACCTATTGTACATGTAGCAAGATAGGTACGGGAAAGGTGAACCTAGTATTAAGACGCTCCGTTCCACAATTTCTGCCGATTTTTGGGAAATTATGTATTGAGTATCAGAACTTAACCCAGCGCTTTGCCTAGTTACCAGAGAGAGCTAGGAGAAGAGGAAAGGAAAATATTAAATAATTTATTCTCCCGAGTGAGAATCAAACTCACAACTGTCGCGTTTATACATATTATTGGGTTTGCACCACGATTGAACACTAGAAATAAAATATATTGATTTATTCATTGTTTCCTTTGACAGTCCAAACAACAATAGCTCAACAGGCCATTCTTGATTAAAACGTCCGAATATGTTAACCGACAGGCTGAGGCCAGGTCAGTCAAATATTGGCGAACACGTTAAACCAGTGATGTTTGTATCATCATTTAGTCATCGTCACACGCAGTATTTTAACACTATCCACGTCCCTCTGCCTCCCCCGCTGTTTGCCTTAAAACTTATTTCTGAATTTATACCACCGCAGATAAAACACAAACCACCATTCGTCTTAATTGGTAAAAGCAAGTCTACTGAGAAGGACCCGTGATTGCAATCTATATCGATCGGCCACTGTACAGTGTGGACGCGATAGTTCAAACACTCGCTCCACCGCCTCGGCGACGATCATTTAGACACGACGCATTGCCGACAGTTCAATCAGTATTCAGGAAATGTGGGTACCTTCAATATACTTCACGAAATCTAAGATATTATAGAATTGACTATAATTTTGTAATATTTTTATCTTGTTTTTTCAGCTTAACGCTGAATGTATGTAGCAACATTGCATTGTGTACGGACAAACGCGCTGCTGTGCTCATGTTTCGCCGTCATATCGAAGCAGGTAAGGCACAGTTAACCCTGTTAGCGGTAGCAATATATCTTTCCGCATCCATCTCGTATCTTCCATCTCTACTGAACATACTTACCAAGTATACTACTTCATTCGCTTTTTGAACTTTATCGATATAAAAAATATAAAATATTTTTATAAACATTGACTACTTCAAACGGTACTCTGCAAATTGATGATACCAGTAAAATGCCGAAAAATGTCATCAACTCGAACCAATCAACTAGAACACCACTCGATGACATTACCAGTTAACATTCCTATATTTAGTACCTAAATTAGACGTGTATGGAGAATTAAACTCAATTCATTATTGTTAGAACTCTCTTCATAATTAGGAAGATATGTTAGAATGTTTGTACGTACACGTGATGACTATGTTACTAGACTGCATTTGAACTATTTTCTTCGGCTTGGCCCGCTTAGGTAAATTGCGCGTTGGATTCTGACACCTGTTTCCTCATGAGTCGAATGTTGAAAATAGGGAGTTCCCCGTTTTTCCGACGAATTCTGAATGGATTGAGTGTCGAGTGGCGGAACTCAGCGCCGCGCAATAGTTTACTTATTAATCTAAAGAGGTTTGCGAAACCGGTTATAAAAGAAAGTTGGTACAGTCGAGGCATTAGAGCAAGCCGAATGTATGTTAGCATATGCTAATGCAGGCTTTCAACTCGCATTTGAGATAAATGTATGGTGCACCCATGAAATTTATCTCGGTTTTAGAATTTATTCCTACCGAATTTAAAATTTAAATTAAACGACACGAACGAACTTATGGCTTCCTAACCAGCTTAAAACTTCAGATTGAAATATTTAAAATCAAATAAATCTTAACAAATGAAATATTTGCATACAGTAAATAAATTCTGTTCCTTCATTCATATAATTAAACGGTATAATTTATATCAAAAGTCACAGAAATGGTTAACTTTGTTAAAATATTTCCTTTTAAAATATATTTAGCATTCCAAACAAGACTAAATAGTTATACTATTTTGTGTATAATTGTTTTCAAATATTTTACATAGAAGGACTAGCTGGAACAGAAAGTTGGAAATATTCCGTTGGACGCTGTGAATTAGGAAAGTTTTCGAGAAAGGTAGATTTAAGGCGTCAAACACAGTAAATTTAGTTTTACCAAGCTTCCCTGTAAAATACGGGAGTGAGTGAAATATTGTGGCTTCTCGATTGTTTATCGTTTGAATTTTACTTAGTCCTTTTAAATGTTTTTATTATATTTGGATATTATTTTTAAATAAGAAGAAATATCAAAAATTTCTAAATCTATTATTCTGAAATATAAAAAAAGAGGACT
Organism: Heliconius erato x Heliconius himera; assembly: GCA_013421005.1. Classification (NCBI taxonomy): domain Eukaryota; kingdom Metazoa; phylum Arthropoda; class Insecta; order Lepidoptera; family Nymphalidae; genus Heliconius; species Heliconius erato x Heliconius himera. The sequence continues at coordinate 4,028 of JAATLQ010038499.1, read as the reverse complement.
AATCTCAACAATATTTGACTAGTAAAAATAAAAGAACCATTAATTTTTTTTCAAGAGTTGCAAAATATTACCTAAATAACATTTTTTTTAATACAAGCAAAATTCTATTAACGAACTAAGAAGTTATATAAAGAAGGACCTTCGGTAACACGTTCCAATCCCTCTCTGGGGAATGTTGATACATAAAACAACCTTGTCCCTACTGTGTGCAGATTAAATGCTTTTTGCGATTAAATGCAAATTAAAAAAAGTCAAGTTGTGTTCAATGTAAGTTATTCATTGGTTTGATGTTATACACTTATAGCGGTCATTAGAATTTTGATAGCGCTCTAGGTTGCTCCCGTCCACTATTTATTTATTTTTTTGGATACTTTTTTTTGTGTTCATTTTGCTTTACTATTATTTATACTATTTTTGCTAAACGTATACTACCTTTTAAGGTGCTTTATAAATTTCTTTTAACTTCAGGACACTTCTTTCTATATTTAATAATTCGACTGGAATTCAAACCCACAAACATTTTATACCAACAAAACCCCTTCGCCAAGATATCCACAAATATTTCTAAGGCCTCGCAATTTCTTTCTTAATACATATTTAATCAAACTTTTATATTACATCATACAATTGCTTCGACAAGAAAACAAGTAGTACATAAAATAACTTTGTTTTAATACTGAAATAACTAGATTAAGTGTAGACGAACATTGAAAGTTCGGTATAGATGGATCCTCTTTAGGTGTAATAATATAAAAGTTGTAAACTAGGATTATAAAAAACATTCTTTATATACCTTTAGCTAAGAAGAAAATTTATGTTTTATGAAACTATGTTAAATGATTAAGTGAGAAAAAATAATTATCTTTTAATTAAAAAATGTACCGGGGATGTTTCCTTAGAAATTAATATTTTTTTTTTATGTCAAGGTTGCTCCTTGACGGCTTAATATTAGAAAATGATGTGTACCGCAAACCGCAAGATTCTAATGACAAAAAAATCTTCACTATTTGCCGCCTAAATTTTCTTAAAACAAAAGTATTATTTATAAAACATAATCACAAATAGCTTGACTCGCGATTCACATTTCTATGAAAAATATTATGGTCATAAACACATAAAGCCGGTAAAAGATTCTTATTTGTGTGGTTTTCTTTTGGTACGCGCATAGAAAACGCATAAAGTACCTTGTTGAACGCAGGGACGTATAGAGGCAAAGGGACTAGACGGCAGAAAGCCTGCAATTGCCTTTCATATTCAAAGGTATGAGTATACTTCTGGTCGACAAAACGGTCTGTACATTGTAATATGCGTAAGCTGTAAAGCGTTGGGCCAGTGTGGGAACTGTATTTTATTTTATTTTTTACATTTCCTTATCTTATACTGTTTCCCACTGATCAGACTTTCCAGCTGACAGATTGAATAGAGTAAACAACTTCATTAAGTTAGTGAATAATATTATGATAAACTTAAATTTATGTTTTCTTTATTCTAGCAACACAGAAACCGGGGTCTTCTATATATTGGGTAAGGAAATTATAATTAAAAATATTATGAAGAAAGGTAGTAGAAAACAGAGCAATAATACGTAGAAACAATACGTAGAGCTTTTTATGAGCAAATAACAATACGTAGAGCTTTTTATGAGCAAATAGAGTATATTCTAAAATTCATTCCACTCTATTACAGAAAGGCTCCATGAAATAAAAATATAAAAAACATATTTATGTTAAAACGTCCCTGATACCGTATGTCCAACTACTGCATTACACATACACATACATTCCACACTTAGGAATAAATAAGTACTGCAGTTATGCGAATATTTTTACATTTTAAATTTTTACATTTACTTTTTTACATTTTAAAAGTTGATAAAAGTACCGACAGTAATAAAACCATATTATTCATACCTTTATGTAAATCTTATTCAATAAAATGATATTTTATTAAAGATAATTTCAATACCTGTAAAATACATTTTAAACTATTAAAATCGGACATTCCATTCAAAAGATATAACGAATTTAATAATGTCAATCTAAAAAAAATCACTTAGTAATAAAGAATGCGGTGTCGGTGGCCTCGCGTACTGTAGCTGGTGACTCTGCGGGGGTGTGGGGGAAAGTGCATCGATATCTACACTAAAATTATAAAGACCACAAATGAGACTTTTTGTTTCTTTGTTTGAATTGAATAGGCTCCGAAACCACTGGATCGATTTGGAAAATTCTTTTACAATTAGACGATTAACGTGTAAAGAAAATTGCCCTTATATCGCGAACGCTATCGAAATTATTGACAATAGAGCAAAGTGATGTACTACAGTTTTATAGAGAATATCAATCTGTCTCTAAAAGTTCTTGATACCATATGTCTAACTGATAGAGTTAAGCCATAATAAATAATTTTCGGCAAGCATATTTTATTTATTAAAGCAAGATCCTTGTACTGTTTAGTTAATAAGTACAGATTCCTTGTACTTATTAACTAAATAGCTTACAAGTTTAAGCGGGTGAAGCCGCGAGCTGGTCACTAGTATTATATATAGCCACAACTTTATATAAGTTTTGGTTTTCCCAGTATTTTTCATGCACTTTATATATATAATGGAAGCTTTCGACAAAAACAGAAATAGCGTTTGAAAATTTAACACCTTTTAAGCTTTTGGATCCGTTTGTAGTCGATTACCGAATCAAAAAATAGCGGTACCCCACTTGAAAGAGCAATATAAAATTCATTCGAACTCGCTGAATCTCTCGCTCACAAAAATATTGGATATATATGGATATTCAATCTCTTCATGCTTTTCCAAATGAAATAACACAGATTCCGTAAAATCCCTAAAGCATTCCCATTTCTTTTACGTTCAAACACTGAATGGCTGGGAGTTGCTTTGAAACGAACCCGCGCCTCCTGGAAACCGACCAGGCGCTCTGACCACTAAACTATACGTTCTCATCAAGCTACGTCGATTTTTTATACGCTTGTTACAACTTATTTTATATTGTTAGCATCTCTGTTTTATTCATTTTTTATACTTTTTCTAAATAAATATTTTTCTTAAGACAACAAATCACCAATATTCACTTAATCTATGATTATCATATTAATCTTCGAGCATCAGGAGTTCCATCTGTTCGCAGGACTCACAAATTGGGTCACACGAGCTGGTCGGAGCTCCGAGAGCTGAATAATTAACACCCGGTCACCGCTTAAACCTCTCCAAACGCATTCACAAACCAATACCGCTGTATTCCTTGATTTACCACCAGTACTTTGCGCGAATTAAATGTCACCATCAGTCTCCGTGATATCGCTCGACAGCTATACATTATTATGTATTAATTTGGTCTTCATCATGAATCAAAATCGATTTGTTAGTACATAATCAATTCGATTACTCGGTAATTTGGAGTACTATTATAGACATATTAATAGCTTGTTTCAGAGTTGATATTTCAAAGATTCATTTTACTTACGTTATAATGTGTACTGCAAGTTAGTTAAAGATTCGGGTAACATGGGTAGAAAATATGGTTACTTATTATTAATTAATCTGAATTAGTTTCATTTTCTTATAATAATATAATTTGAAAAACAATATCTATACCTACATTGAAAAGTAAAGTATCAGCTAATTTAATAATGCTTAACGAATAAAATTAGAGCAATTTCATTTGTTTCTGAGATTAGCGTAAGCAAACGCACAGACAAAATCATTATATTACGTTATTAAATGCTACTAATAACTTTTATTCTTATATGTCATTGTACAGACAACCGTTACAATTTTAATAAGTTCTTTGATTTTCACGATTATTACACATTTTAAATGAAACTATTTTAACCGGATTAATCGCGTATATTTTGTACTTTTATACATTTTTGGAAACCCGACGTTTCGAACACTTTGCAGTAGTCCGTGGTCACGGGTAGACTGAGGTGGCATTCGTCTGTCAGTTGACATAATTATTATATCAAACTACCGCCAACGATTTCTTAATTGCCTCGCGTACTGCCCTGGATTC
>JAATLQ010038498.1:58052-116243 GCA_013421005.1 Heliconius erato x Heliconius himera | reverse complement strand
GTCTCGTGGCGCTGGTGTAGTTCTTAAATTTTCTATTCGGAGGGAGTGTACTACTTTTTTGGAAGAGTATATACCAAAGTATATCTCTTGAAGTGCATAGGCGACGTCCATGGGGCTTCTATGGGTACACAATAGGTCCTGGTTGATTTTGACAATTTGTGATGGACTACGGTAGAACATGTCGAAGAGATTGTCTCGGTCAATATAGGGGAGTTGGTTTATATCTCCAACCAGTAGAACTTTGGTAGTAGTAGAATTTCTTCTGCTCCAGAGATTCTAGCAGCCCCAACTATGGCTCCAAAGTGGTTCATCAGGGCTTCATCTACAATTAGGCGTTTACACGTTTCTGAAATATCTAACCCATTAACCAGCATTGATGCCATAGTGCGAATTTTACTATTCACCAAATTTCCTATACGTACCGAGAGCTTCTCCCGGAGTTCATTGGCTGATTCTACTGTGTTGGTAGTAATAAAGTCCCTATCCGTGTTAAAGTGCTCAATGATCCAGGTTGTTTTATCGCATCCGGGAACCCCGTTAACCCACTGTATCCTAGGTATCTCCCATTCCCTAGATGATGTTGATCTTAAAGTGTGATCAAGGGTCTCCAATTTCTCTAGCATTCCATCTTCCAGCATCACTCGTGTGCACTTGGCGACGACCACTATAGGGTCACTGCTTGGTGCGCTGAATTTGAGGTTGCCTGTTCGTCTGGTTTCCTCTTTGTTTAATTTTACAAATCCGACTGTAGCATTGTACGCCGCCATATAACTATATTTTATGTCACCTCTGAGGGTCTGTGCGGTAGCGTTGTTATAAATGGCGGCTTCGGCTTCTTTAAGTCTAACATCCAAGATTGAGTATCCGCGCTGAAAGGCTAGCATTATGTCCTCGCAAGTCCTGAGCTTCACTTGTTTGGTAGCTTTTAGGACTGCTAGGAATTCGAGAAATGCGTTTCAATAATGGTCTTTGGGACCCGATATCGGTACCAAGACAGGAGAATTCACTTGATTCAATGCCGCTCTTGTTAAACTGGGCCTGGCTTTGATAAGGAGATCTTTTGCAGGATTCCTCGTGAACTCCTCTACCGCTGCAGTCTGTCTATCACGTGTTTTGCTCCTATCTAAAAGACTTCCCACGACCGATATTAAGGCGCTACATACAGTGCTTGCAGATGAGCGTTTTTGCTTTGTCTTGGCTTGTGCTTCTGCTGTCTTCCTTTGAAAGCGATCTGCGCCACTTTCAGTGGTAGTGAGAGCAGTGAGTGCTTTAGTTGTTACCTTAGTGGTATGTTTAGTTGTTACCTTATGTTTTTTAGGATACCATACTAAAATGCAAAGTTGTTTTCTTTCCTAGGTGTGAACAGTTTAAAAATTTTAAAAAACAATAAATCCCGTATATAAAAAAATGTCCAATCAAATTTACAGAATTTTATTTGAATTTTATTCCGAGTGAACACAGAACTTGGCACTCTATTTACATTTCCCTTCCATTTGTCGGCAGAGTCGAGAACAACGCGGTACTTAACATTTAACTTGGCCCTCGTTTTACATTATGTTTTTGATGAGATTTTCAAAATCATTATTTTGAGTTCTATTACAATAATAAATGCCCTCAATAATATATCGTTTTGTAGGTATAACTTATCTGGTTATGTCAAGTTAATTTTGTATTTGACTATTTCTTACTACTACCAAAGTTTGACAAAACGCCTAGCTTAATTAAAGTGGAGAACTAGAGTGTGTTCTTATTACATGTTTTCGGTATGCCTTTCTATATGTTGAAACTAATAAAACTATAAATACCCTTTCATTATAATATCAGGTACAACATGGCATACAACCAAATGGAGGTTCCCCCAGGACTGGTGCCGCCCTACGCGCCTAACGTCCTCATACAGCCGCCCGCACAGCTACCTGCCCAACTGCCCGCACACGGGTATCCGGTAAGAGAAGAAAGCCAAAACACTATCTATTATTGTTAAATCTGCCAATTGTAATTCTAAAGTAAATCAATTAGTAGTAATTAGTTTAATGTAATAAAAGGCCGTCGTGGAATAGGGGTGCAAGCGTTTGACTGTAAACGCGACGGCTACAGGTTCAATTCCCACTCGGGGAAAGAATTTAATTCGTAACATACATATTATTACAATATTAATATTTTAAAATATATTGGTAAAAAAAATGTGATAAATTTCTCAAATTTCTTATTAGGCCCGATCATTCATTATATTATAATAAGTGCTAAGTTCTAAAATTAATATTTTACAAAATATAAAATACTGTATAAACTAATCGTTATAATTACAGTACCAAGATCAAATACCACTACAATGGCAGAACGTACAGCAACCGCTCCCAATAACTCAAAACAAACTGTTGGTACAAGAGTTGTACCCCTTCGTGTACCCCGCCATGTGCCCCAACGTGTGCCCCACCGTGTGTCCTACTGTTGGACCCCCGTACAATCTGGTGTACCCTCATTTGGGTGGGGTAAGTTATTATTTTTATTATTTGAGAGTATATATATATAAGAGATGTACCTCCTGTTGCATTATTTTTAACACATTTCTATTTTAGAAAATCATCAGATTTCATATTTAATATTATTTTAAGCAAAGCCCGGCGTTGAATTCCGCCATTCAACTCGCGATACCTCGAAAATTCGCCGGAAAGTGAGAAATAGATATGTGTGAATGAGAACAGAGTGTCTAATCACTAGGTTCCCAAGGTCCCTCCGCTTACCATGCTACGTGCTATAAATATTGTTAAAAATCGAATAATATTCAATTTACTTTTAACATCATTATTGCCCATATTTTAATGAATTTCATTTAATTTTCAGCAAGTGGTACCCCAGCCGTACCCCATCGTACAACCAATTTATCCCATGTTAGACAAACAGACGGACCGTCGTAACCTGCCGCGGCCCAAGCGCACCCCCTCCCGACAGTACGGCGACGACACCAAGACCCACGACGATAGTGACTTGCAACTGAGAATACAACAGATTAAAGAACAGATTTCAAGAAGAAATAGTGGTACGGGGCTATTGGGTAGTTGTCCAGCGACGTACAATGGGAATATTGTCGGGTGAGTCACTAAACATTAGTGACTACGTTAGCTAACGGTGTTGGTTGAATCACTAGACACTGATCTGACTTGTCGATGATTGTTCTTGTTAATATATATATAATTAATTAATTTAGCCGTGATAGGTCATACTTTTTAGTAGAAGAATATAAATGTATTAATCTTTTTTTATATCGTTTTTATATAAATAAAATTAAATACACTACATATTATATTAACGCCACTTTGTTGTTCATTTTGATTAATTCTTACTTTGTATTTAATGTCTATATTTTTCGTACGTAATTAAGTAGTGTATTTATTCTAGGACGGCCACAGATGATACGCAGTTAAGTTCCGCCGCGCGCGCCATTGTCAACTCCATACGTAACCTGCAAGTTAAGAATAACTGTAAGTATTTCTAAGCTAATACAGTAGTATTAAACACCAAAAAAATCTGGGTTATTGGAATGTTACGATAACTTAATACAATAGTAAATAAAGTCCTACTGTTATTATACGTTTGTGAGTACGCTGTGCTCTGTGTCTGCTCGGGAGGGGAAAACTGCATATACTAAATGGTGTAAAATAAAAGGGTGGACAGTATAATTCTACAGGGTGGAAGTGTCAGTGCTCCTTTTACGGGAATATAGGGTAAAATATTTTAAACCCATACCTAAAGAATCAACTTCACGCTGTATCCCGCACACAGCAGGGTAGGCCGAGGGAACCTAGTGTTAAGACACTCCGTTTCCTACTTTCTGCCGAATCCTGGAGGCATTGCGTGTTGAGTGGCAGAACTCAAATACGTAAAGAAATTAATCAAGATACGTCAACAGTTGACATGGGTTTTTTTTTCATTTCACGATATTTATCCATACCTATATTTCGTGTAACACAATTACGCATAGATACCAATAACGTTAACACATACTACTACAAAAATGCTACTAAAGGTTAATCAACTTTGACCTTTGGCATCAATACCTACGACTCGATTTCGGAATGAGGCGTATGCGGCGGTTTCTCTTTGATAGGTGTATGTGTGCGTGCGTCGTTCTTGACAAATGGTGTTTTATATTACAACAATTATTTTATTATTTATTTTGTTTGAAAAAATAACTTATTCATTTTTGGGATTTTTTTTTCAATTGAATTAGGCTTTTATAGGGTAGTTAAGACTGTGGCTTCGTTTAAAGTGGTGCTGACACTTCCACCCTGTATGTATATGTATAAATTTCGCGTTACATAAGTAGCTCGACATTAAGAAGTAAGAGAGCGATAAGTGAAGTGGGGATCGAATCCAAGTTAGAATGAAATGTGAGGACGACTGTGCTCTGGCCGTCCTGCTCTACAGAGGCGCGAACCAATGCCCACGCGCAGCGCCGGGTGCAGTGTCCTCAAATATATTTTAAATTATTTTTTCGAGTACATTTTTTGATAATAACGTACCAGTTTTTTCCCGACTGCTAAGGTAGGGTTATGTGAAAAAAAAAATCGATTCGAATACCACAATATGGGTATCAAATTCAAGAGCTCAATACGAAGATTTCAAAAAAATATATCAGGATTATCATTGCCATAATTAATCCTATCAAAACCTACTTACCTATAAGTAATTCTTCAATCAATAACATCTTTACTAGGAACCCCGCATAATTTAAAGAGGTCCCGACAGTTAATCCTAATAAACTATTGGGCTTGTTTATTTCCTTTTTAGTTTTATGCAGTCGGGGTTTTTGTTTCTATATTTTTTTTATTATGACTATTACATATGTAACAATTAAGTAATAAAATAACTTTTATAATAATAATATTACATTTATATGAAGATATGTTGTTGTACAATATTGTGTCACATATTTTTAAGAGGCCAGTCGTGACGCTGGGCCACAAACGTGTGACTGTAAATGCTGCAGATTGTGAGAATCGATTGGCACCACGACACTCTTGAGCATTGTCTTAACACTAGATTCCTAAATTCCCTTTACTGCTGTGTGTGGGATATAGTGTGTAAAAAAAATCCTTATTTGAGTAAAATCCTGCTGTGTGCGGAATATTGCGTGAAGCTGATAAAATAAATTTTCTTTTATTAAAATACATACAGTCAAAACACATATTATCATTACGGTGTTCAATTATTTTATTTGTACTAACGTCAATGAGCAATAGTTTTAATGACGCCTTACGTTCGTCCACGCAGTCCAGGCGCGCGCGCCGGCGCCGCGCGAGGCGCTGCACGTGCCCGCGCGCCGCCGCGACGACGAGCGCCGCCCGCGCGCGCTGTGCCGCCCGCCCTGCCTCATACGACAGGTCACCGCGCACATACATAAATAACAATGCCAACAAACACACACACACCCAAAGCCACCCACTATTTTTTTGGGAATATGCGCAATACACACTTTAACCTACTGACACACACAAACTTTCAGACACTTTGAGCACATACACACATTCAGCCACACATACAAATGCCCTCAAATACACGTATAATCACTCACCGACACACACACACTTAGACACAGACACCAACTTCCAGACGCTCATCTATTCATACACTCAAATTCACTTACCCCGTTCGTATATTTTATTAAATTGATGAATATGTTTCATGTAGATGTCACCGGGGACATGGTGCCGACGATCCCCAGGTCCGCTACCCACAGGTAACAAAGAATAAATGATAATCTTATTCTATTATTCTCATTACTTTGATTATATTTGCTTTCTCAAGAATTCGGAGGAAAATCGGTAACGGAAGTGTCTTAATACTAGGTTCCCAAATTCCCTCTACTACTGCTATGTGCAAGCGTGAAGCTAAAAAATAATAATACATTTTTTTTAACTTCACGCTGTATCCCGCACACAATAGACACAACAGTGTTAAGACACTTCGTTCCTCACTTTCCGCCAATTTCTGGAGGCATTCCTTGTGGAATGGCGGAACTCAACGCCGCAATAATATAAATAACATTATTATTTATATAAGTAGTGTCAGGCTGTAAAAACTATAGTGGTGTATTTGATTACCACGGCGTTGAGTTTCGTCGTCGAAAATGTTATTTTATTGCTTTTGGAGTAAAACTATAAGATTTTGAAAAGAAAATAAAGTCGTTCCGTTTTGCCTAATTTTTCCTTATTACAAAAATATTTTAAACTTCAAGTTACTATCATTTTTTCAACTTATAACAGCAAATGATGTTATAAATCCAGGTTTAAACCAGCCGCGCCGCCCTCACCCCGACGCCCGCAACGGCCGGCGTTAAACACCGCACTTATCCACAACCTTACACATATCTACATACTTGTATTGATAGAAAATATATTTACAATACACTTGCAGTGCTGCCATTACTCAAAAAAGATTAAATTATTGATGTAATGTTGCCAGTTCGAATTTTAAAAAATAATTCAATATTTTTTATTTCTTTTTATTGATTTTGATTATATAAATTAAAGTGATATATTTTCTATCAATTTTTTATTAATTAATTATATCGGGACACGCCAAAATAAACGCACACGTACAATAGAATATCAAAATTTTAAAGAGTTTTTAATTATTATTATTAATAATAATAATAAATATATATATTGTTGTATTTTTTGTATTTAAGTGGATTTTGATGCGGTTTTAAAATATTGTTTAGATATATATATAATAATAAATGTTTGAAAACCAAATTGTGGTATATTGATTGAGCGTTTTGAACGACCATTATTTTATAAATTGTCTTTTTTTATTTTTATTCAGTTAAAATACAATTATTTTTAAGAGAAATAATCATTGATTTGACATATCTATTAAAATAATAATGTATTTTATTTAGCTTCTAAAGAAAAAATGTTTTTGATTGATTTCTATTCAATATTAATATTTATTTGTAATAAAAAACCGCGGCGTTCAAAAAGTTCAGTCTATCCTCTCGAGATAAGTGCAGAGATCTCACGTTGGAAATCGTCTAGTCATTTTTTTTGTTATAAACCATTTTAGTTTTAGCATTTATAGTGGAATACACAGACGTACGTACATTACTTTTGTTACACATTAATTTAAGTTAACATTTCGCTCTTAAGTTACACATAATTTATTTATGCCTTTTTATTTATTTCATTTTTTTTACTTAAATTGAAAAAGAAAACATTTTAATAATTCAAATATTCGTATATTGAAGTTGTTTCTGTTCTTTTTTATTTTATGTTTTCCTAATATTTTAAAAGAATATATTGGAAGCTAATTTGAAATATTATAATGGCATAATAATTTGTATTGTTTTTGTTTTATCTATATAATAAAAGAAATATTTTCAAAAACATCTTTAGAAATACATATGTAGATAACAAAAACCTGAAAGCTACTATAATATTTTAACTGTCACAGATTATAAATAAATATAATGAGTAAAAACAATAGAAATAATTGCTTACATTTAAATAACATTTTTTTTTGACAATAGTCTAATACATTTGATGATTCTCAATCGTAAGGATTGATGGACATTTTTTTTTATTTCAATTGTTATTTAAATAATAAAATAATTATTGGTGTTAACATGTTTACAAGATTTTTGTGTATTGACACACATACATAAATAATAATATTAATAAGGTGATTGTCATTGAAATTAAACGTATATTTTCATAGATATTAAAAAAAAGATGTCTCGAATTAAAATTTTATTACAATAATATAAAATGATTTGCTCCGCGATTAATGTAAATAAATAAAGTACATTTATTATTAATATCTCAGTTTAATATAAGCAATGTCGAAACGCTTTATCGATATAAGTTTTAAAATTGTTGTTAAATTCGTACAGGATTGATATGTGATTAAGGTGTTTTTATTTTTCTTTTTAAATTTTTAGAATTATAAATTTTGCGGCGAGAGTGTCTTTACTAAATTTCCTTTTTTATAACGTAGCAGGTGAACTAAAATTATGCAAATGTTGTATTCTAAAAAACATGTCTTGAGGGTCCATTTCATGTTAGTGGGTAAACTTGATAATTAAAAAAAAACCTCTGCATCACTGAAATGCCCCAAATGTGTTTATTTCACGTGCAAATGCTCCTCGCTCGTCCTTCAACAATTATTCCAATTTAGCATCAAATGATTCTAACATGTTTTTAAAATATTTGAATTAAATTAAAATTAAATATTATTACTTATTTCGTTCGCTATGTCCTAAGTAGTACGTTTAATGATTATTTGATTTAGAAATTTACATGTACTATTCTTAACTGATGCATGTTATGTACATATTACTTTTGTAATTTGTCATTTTGCATCACCACACTCTCGCCGTCTAACGGTATACATATTGATGTTATTACGAATTACATTCATATATAGACAAAATAGATATTATTATATAAATTTTAATTGGTATTTACTGTTTTCTTTTTCAAAATTTTACAGCTAAGTCAATTCAAGTGTCCATAGATGTGTAATTTTTTAAATATGTGTACTGTAGTTACATATAAATAAATAAATAAATGTACTTAAATGAAGTAGACGTTCAGAAACTAACTAAATATTATTTTTCAAATCACCACTATTACTACTTTCAAAATACCTCAATAATAGAAAAAAAGAAATAGCCCAAATTTGTATATATTATATTGTTATTTTTGTCTATTGAATTAAAAAAAAGAAAATATTTATTTAGTAGTAAGGGGCCATCTATGAATAACATCGTGGTGTGACAAGGGGTACGAAGTTCTAATCTTCTTAACATCACATTTTAAAATGTAATTTAAATATGAAATATGTATGTAAAGAAAAAATATTTTCGAATTGCTGATTAATATAATAATTTCTAGGTAAAATGTATTTCTAGAAAACATATAAAAAAATGAACGTAGTAGAATTTGAAACCGCGTCTCTTAGGAACACATTTTTGATACGTTTTAAAAAATATTTTCCCAAGTGTGGAATAACGCGTTAAAAATGTACAAAAATGTAAGTATAAAACTGTAAACATGTATATGTGACGTCACACTAAATAACAGATGTCTCTCCAAGTTCGACCAGTTGTGATAAGAACAGGAAAGTGGTCTAGATGGCTCCTAATTTGCTGTGATCATTTCAGATATTCTTAGAAATGTCTAAACGGTTTTAGATTCACGCTTATTGTGTCAGTGTTTAGAGTCTGTACCGTAATAGAGAGTTACTTTATCTGTACACCCGCGCCTGTCAGTGTCACGGTGGCGGCGAAGGTGACAGTGACAGTGACAGCTGTCAAAGGCAATGTCCCGTAGAGTATTTATATGAAGATTTATTGTAACATGTAGAGTATATTATTGTTAATATTAAAGTTTTAGCGTATATATTGTGTGTTTTATTTTTATTACTTTTAACCTAATTGTTTTTTGGTATTTAAATTTGAAAAAGCTCTTTAAGTGCAGAGTAATTTAAATTCACTTTGTTACCCGTTTAAGGTGTTGTGAGCAGCGTTGCTAGATTTTCTCTCGGTAAAAAGTGGGACTTTTAAACATTTTAAATAAAAGAGCTTGATTCTCTTGCCTAAACGAAAAAAATAATGCGCATTTAATTTGTTATTTCTCCATTTATTTGAGAAAATATTTATTGATATATTAAATATTTTTTCAGGACAAAAATTACATTACTTATACGCGATATTGATTTGGGGTACTATATGTAAGGCATTAAAATCTTTAGAATAATTATACGTAACTTATGATAATTTCTATGAAATTATTAGTAAGTGATAAAATCTTAAAATAATAAATAAAGTTCTTACAATACGTGGAATAGTCCGCGAAAAGCGGGACAATGCCTGTCCTGATCGCCACATTCAATTTTTGAGCTAAAAATCAAGACCTCTGGCAACGCTGGTAGTGATCGTTTACAAATTTAAATGGTACAGCTTGTTTAGCATCACAGCAACGAATAAAACAAACAAAAAATCCAAACCAAATTGTATCAAATACAATTTGAAGCTTACAAAGGCGAATATTCTTTTTAATTTAGTATTGGAAATGTTTTAATAATTTTAAAACGTATCATGAACAAAGTGTGAAGCTTTAGAATAAAGCGTTGCAGCGATTATTTGTCAATTTTTGATACGAGAAAATATCTTATGATATTAATATCATATTTAATAAATATAGCTATCAAGCGTAACTTTTACTTATAAAGTTATAGTGTTCAACAATCAATGGCGCGCCTTTTTAGGATAGATACAGTGCCTTTGTAAAACAATGCTACCTGTTGACCATAAGTGAAACTATAATAAAACGACAAATTAGTTACATCCCAATTTAAATTAGCGTTTTTATGACTTAAACATCTCTATGAAAATAATTATATAAATATCTATTAAAATAAATAAATAATATTAAACTTTCGTTCAATAGATAGGTACAAGTTCTATACTAAACGCGTCTTATTGTAATTTTATACTTGGTCAACAGGTGGCGCTGTTTTAAAAAATTATACTTTTGAGCAATAGATGGCGTTGAGCAACTTTATTTATGTCTCCTTTGAATGCCGCCATCATATGTCAAAGCGTCAGAGTCCACAAATTTGCGTACGCTGGGTGGCGCTGTAGTCGTGCACGGTGCCAATACTATTCTTAGTTCGAAGGTTTTTTTTAATAATAAAAAATCGCATGTCAATTTGGTCCTCATTGTTAATTTTATGGGCAATGGAGTGTCCTAACACTAGGTTCCCACTGCCTACCCTGCTGAGTACGGGATACAGCGCGAAGCTGATTTAATTTATTTTTTAAGTAGATATATACTAGTTAGAGGGTTCCGATATCTGCCGCCTTAAGCTACATCCTACTAGGCCTGATATTTTGGATTTGTCAAGTAGTGGACTTAACACATTAGACTCCCTCAGCTATGAGACCAGAAAGCTGAAATCTATTTTTTAGATTTTTTTAGTTAAATAATGACATACAAAATAAGTAAATATTTGTTATTATTATTATAAAGTTATTTAATTAATTATTTACTTTATAATCTTTATGTAAATATATACTATACTTATATTCAGTATCAGTTTAGGGCGCAGTCCCGCTCTGTTGTCTGTCGGCAATCAGAATGAATGCTGAGCACGTTAGCGACTTTAATTTGCTCCTTTATACTCCCCCGATAGTCTAGGGGGCGGCGTCGTAGAGATTATATAGAAAACTATTGCGTGTTGAGTGACCGACCGAATGTTCGGCCAGTTTCAGCTATCGTTTCGATTTCGGTCAAAAATAGGCTGTACCAGATACGAAAATTCTATTTCGGTTTCGGCATAAAACCAGAAACCTTGTTTCGGTCGGACGCTAATGGTGAGTTTGTTGCTGTGATTTGTGTTAGCTACACACAGTGACAGAGAAAACATATACTTACAAAAATGTATACATGTATATAAACAAAAAAAGATGACATATTTATTTAATTTAAGTAAAAATTTATATTTCCATTTCTTTGCTCTGGTGTCGAGGCAAAGCGCGGCCTTGAGTTCTGCTACTCAACACGCAATGCCTCCAGAATGCGGCAGAAAGTGGGGAACTGTCTTAACACTAGGTTCCCTCTGCCTACCCTGTTGTGCTGGTGATACAGCGTGAATCTGATTTAATTATTTTTTATTATTCAAATTATCACTGAGGATAAAGCTTAAAACGTACAATCGCTTAATATTTAGACATTTAGTTCTATGTATAACACTTTCTTAATAATAATACCACTAGAACAGATTCCTAATAATCCTAATTCTAACGTGATTTCTAATTCGTACGAGTAAAAATATTTTCATTTGTTATATAATAAAACATTAAATTACAAAATAACACTAAATTCATAATGTTGAAATGAAAAGTAGAAAACTGACACGGTCTTGACACTAAGTTTTCACCGCCTATCCAGCTATTTGTGAGATATAACGTAAAATTAAAAAATAAAAATTAATTTAGTTTAAAAAGAGTATTCTAACCACCAGCTCCTGGCCTACGTCACCCGACTAATTGCCAAGATTAGTGAAAACGGTACTTATTGCACTCTAACTGCCTCCTTCACGGCACCAGCCACGTTTTGTATAATTTATTTTATATAATTATTTATATTTTTGACGCCATTAGGGCTCGGTTGTAAAATATTTGATTATAATCAATAGTTGTGGGTCGAATTCTCATTTAAAGAAATGGTTGTTGTTGTTTAGAATAATTATAATATATTTATATTTGAACAGATCAGAAAAAAACAATATATGTATATCTCAACAAATTGACTTAGAATAAAAAACAAAACGTAATGCTTGAGGCTAGATATAGTTAACTAACTGTTTTAGTTCAATGTAGTTCTTGACTGAAGTGGGATATTATTTTATTTAATTAGAAAAATAGATTATGAGTGTCCATCGTAACTGAGTTGATGGTCATTTCTCGAAATGTCGAATTCGGTTATGCAGGAACTTGAACTTGAAATGAAAAAAAATATATAAATTACATAAAATAATATCGAATCCGTCCCTGCTCGCCATCCAATTAGCGATCAGATTAAAGATCTGCCGAGGGAGCCATTACCCGACGAATTACGCTGCGAGTTGCTAACGGAGAGCTGTACACAGGAGAGGCGGTAGCGGGTAGGGTATGTATATATACACAGCAGGGTAGGCAGGGGGAACTTAACACTAGGGTAAGATACGTCGTCGACGAATCTTACCGAATTTGGAGGCACAGCTTGTTGAATGGCGGAACTCAACGTCGTGTTTTGCCTGGATACCAGAGGAAGAAATGGAAATATATATAAATTTAAATAAATATTTTATTTCCCCGAGTGGGGATCGAACCCAAAATCAGTCGTGTTTTGACTCGAACAATTCGACAGGAAATGCTCTGTTTCCCACTTTTCCCTGTCCTTCTCTATTAAAACTAAGGCTCTACCTATGAGTACCCATATGTAGCATATAACGGAGGAAAACGTGAAGCTACTTTTTAACGTTACTACCAATTCAAATTCTATTATAAACTTATAAATACGATGTTTTGAACAGTTTGAATAAATTCGAACTTATGGATTTTGTTACGTGATTTTTAATAAAAGAAAGCAAAGAAAACGTAGTGTTCATTACGTCTACACAACACTCAGTCAACACAAGGGCCGTCTAAATTTCAAGACATTCCGAATTTAGTGTTGGTTTAAGAAACTTGGATAGTATACTATACAAGCTGTTGTTGTGTCCAACAGTTACATATATATACAAACAAAAACAATTTAATCTAAATTAAATATTCTCTTCTATAAAAAATATCTTTTAACACTGAAACCTAGCCCACCATAATTATAAATAAAATATACGTGAAATAAACATCAACATACTGATTAAATATATATATATTTTTAAATATACATATCAATATATAGTCAATCATAGTCAATCATCAAAAGCAATTTAAAGACCCACCTCTCACAACTTGCACCACACCGCTCACTCCATCTGTGTTAATTGTTTTAATCGCGCCTACTCTCTACACAGCGATGTACGTTGTATAGTGTGTATGTATGGAACGTTTTGTCCTTTCGGGCTCTCATACATACATACATACTTACTTAGATATATGTATGTATGTATATTAGATAAATATCTGCTGAGAGGTGTGAAGTTGAAAAGTTAATTAGTTTGTGTCTTAGTGTATGACATTTAGAGTTATTATAATTGACTTTGGTATCAAACTGGCTCTCTTGCAGCAAAAGCGCAGTGTTAAGTTCCACCACTCACCACATATTTAGAAAATTAGACACTATTCGCGAATGAACTGTCTTAATACTACTTTCTTTGCCTACTGTACTATGCGGAAGAGGGCGTCAATGTGCTTTTAGTATTAGAACGGCTAATTGAAAAAGACAAAAAAATATATATTATATGTGAACTGTAACCTAAATTATATTACTTATTAATACATAATGGCACTCCATTTAAAGTCTGTCTAAGGATGCGAAAACATTGTAAGTGTACGTTTTTTCCCTTTTTTTTCTCATTTTGGCATATAATGTTTATATTTGGAGATAAGTGGTTCTCATTATTTTTGTTTATTATATAATTATGTAATAAAATACAATTTTAAACGTGTTTTATGAAATAGTTATAATTTTATAATTATAATATTAAATATAAAAACTAATTACAAAAGGCATTTTTAATTTTTTTACTATATTTCCAATAATAATTAGAAGTATTTTTTTTAATTCAATCTAGTGTAGATTGAATTAAAAAAAATACCAACAATAGAACACAAGCCCCGCGCTCACTGCCACCGCACACCGACACGCGTACTCAGCTAATTGTTTTACTGTCACACAAGCGACGCGTTACGCCGCCATTATTATATTATATATTGTGCGGAATTTCTTTCATGAGTTACAACTTTGAAACGATTTTCGTGACAAAACACGTAATATCTCGAAAATTGGGAGGAATATGGAGAACGGAGTGTCCTAAAACTAGATTCACAGTGTCTACCCTGTTATATGCGGGATACAAGGTAAATAAAAACTAAAAGCTTAAAAAAAAGTAAAAAAACGAATATATTACCTATTAGTGTTAAACAGCAACTGTAAACACTATACCATATTTAAATATTTCCTTGTTATACCTAAGCTACGAAGGTACATGAATCTGCTAAACTTCATGATCATACAATTGTACTATGTGGGTCAAATTCAGTTTCTTAGATTTTAACACAAGCATATAAGAGCATAATAGAATTGAATTTTATTTACATATTTTATGGTTTTCTGAATGTCATTCTAGACAGGTTTCTCATCTTTCCATTCTTAAATTCCCTTGAGTTCTTTCCTTAATCTCCTCTCTTAATTACTAACATGCTAAATTTCAACTCTGTAAGTAAGTAAATTCGTCGATACGTGTTCTATCTGTTACTCAGTAGTGAAATTAAATCAGCTTCACGCTGTATCCCGCACACAACAAAGCAGGTTTAGGGCACCTAATGTTAAGACACTCCGTTGCTCACTTTCCGCCTAATTCTGGAGACATTGCTGAGTGGCGGAACTCATCGCCGCGCTTTGCCTTGACACCAGTAAGAAAAAATGAAAATATCAATTTAAATAAATATTTTATTTTTTCGAGTGGGGACTGTCACACTTTGTGCCTCTGCGGCTAATGGAATAGTTTTAAACATAAGTATAAAAAAATTAAAGAAAATTCAACAATTTATTATACTCTATCACCCATTTATTTATATACATTTCCGTAATTTACTGAAATATTCTTAAGATTAACTCGCATTGTTTTATTGTTTTTTTACTTCACGTTTGACCAAAGCCGGAAAACGGATCGAAACGATATTTTTTTTTATGAATATTTTGATAATTTCTCGCTACCGCTTATGACTTGCGTCCGATACGTCCTCACGCGGTTAATTGTTTTAATCGCACCCACTCCGCTACCTACTACCTACCTACCTACACGCTTTATATACCTCGCGGGTATTTACTTTCACTCTTATGTAAGTCACTATATGATAAGTGTATCTAAATTTACTAAATTAAATTAATTTCTTAACTTAAATACGATGATAATGAACAAAAATTATGTTAAAATCGTTGTAAGGCCGTTGTAGCGCAGTGGGACAGTCTCTGACAGTAAGCGCGACGGTTAAAGGTTCGAGTAGGATCTTGACCCGAGGGAATAATCATATTTAATTCATTTTCATTTTCCCGATCTGGTAAACTAACTACGAGTCCCAAATTTTTGAGTCTCGAAAATTCAGCGGGTCAAGTGGGAAACGGAGTGTCTTAGCGCCAGGTTCCCTCTGCCCGCTAGTACTTGCCATTATGTATAACTCTTCACGAGTTGCGGATTCAGTCAGTTAAACTGACTCCGCATATCCTACGAAAAAATCATATTCTCACAACATTCATCTTTCTTTCATTCTTGCTTCGTCACCAGAGCGAGTCAATTAAAAAAAAAAAGTTCAAGTCAATTAAAAAAAAAAAGTTCGAGTCAATTAAAAAAAAAGTTCGAGTCAATTAAAATATTGAATATTTAATTTCAAACCCAAAATCTGTCGCGTTTACAGTGTGCTCCTGCGCCATGACTGGTGTCATCTCTCCCTTTACATTAAAAGTATTAGAACAAACGGATTAGTACCCCCACTCACCACAATTTCCAAAAAGCCCAGCAGCTAAATTGCAGTACAAACAGTACGAGCACCAGTATGTATGTACTTGCGGCTATCATAGAGAATTAATATTTTATCACAACCGCTAATTGACGCTAAGTGACGCTGAGTGAAAGCAAACATATGACCGGTGGATATCGTTTATTGACTATACTGCGTATCACGTCTGTATATATATATAGATATAGGTAATAATTATTAATATGTCCGTCTGTCACATTTGCATTAATTTGCTATGATCAGTATTGAAAATTATAATTTAAATCGCCAATTTACATATTATACAGAATTATTATTTATAGCTTCCTGGTATCCCGAATACAGCAAGGTAAGCAGAGGTAACGTAGTGTTTATACACTCCGTTTCGTTGATTTGCGAAACTCTTACGTTGTTTTGTTACAAAAATTAGGAAACGAGTATCATTAATTTCATTTTCATTTCACATTCATTCAGTGGAAATCGAATCCCAAACAATTTCGCTTTCTGTCACACGCTGTGCCCATACTCCACGACTACCTCAATGATTTATGGATATAAATAACAAACAGAAAAAATCTTACGTTTCCAGATAGAATGCATTAAAGTTTACTAAACTTAAAATCAGGACCGAACTTCTGCCTTAACTAAAACTTTTATGTGCTATTCCAATCTCAAGAAAATATTTCTTGCGTAACTTATATTTTTAATTCAATTATTTAAGTATCTTTTCTTTTATTGAGGCTATATTAAAAATACAGAAAAGCAAGCTTTTGTTGTTTGAACCTCTGAAAAGTTCCACTATCCAGGACCTGGCTCCATTACCAGACCAGCGCGATAATACCATATTACTATACCTATTGGTATATAAGCTACGTGGCCAAGTTTTGTGACTATACAATTACTATATAACATAATTCTGTTTCTTAAATATTATTACATAGTGACAGTGACAAAACGACCTTATAATATATATTTTAATATAATTTTCAAAAACCCTAATTAATATGAGAGGCCGTCGAAGCGCAGAGTAAGTAATGCGACAGTTGTGGGTTCTATCCCTACTCGAGGGAATCAATTATTATTTATTAAAATTAAAATTTCTTCGCCCTGCTCCAATGAAAAAATCTGGCGTTGAGTTCCGCAATCAACATGCATTGCCTTGAAAAATTCGGTAGAGAGTGGGAAACGAAGTGTCTTAACACTAAGTTGCCTCTGCCTACTCTGCTGTGTGTGAGATCCAGCGTGAAGCTGATTTGGTTTATTTATTTTTTTATTCATAATTAATATAATTTGGCAATCAAGCGGAACCAAATAATATATTAGTGCTAAAATTTAAGATTTTGATGGTCAGTTTAGGCGATACAATGCATTAGCTTATCACAAATGTGACTGGAGTGCTACTGTGGAGATAACGGTGTTTGTTCTAGTTGGGTGTATTTGGGGTCAAATGTAGCCAGTGGGGGTCATTGTGGTAGCCGGTTTGAATTTTGACTTTACTTATATATAATATATATCTATTTAATAAAAAATATTTAATCAAACAATGATAATATTTAACAAGAAAAATCGACTTCGAATATTAAACCATTACTTTGTCATGAATCTCATAGTCTACCCCTGAAATGTAATTCTTTCAAATAAAAAAAGAATTAATTAGAAGGTGTCGAGTTATTTGTCCATTTATCGCTCACATACTTAATGCAAATTTAAGACTTATGTATTTTTCTCATAAATAACATTGTCAGAAATGGACCAAATTAAAATGCGATGGTACTTGGGACACATTACGCTTTATACAAGTCCTACGACTGCTTTAAAAAGTGCTTGGAGCTATTATAAATTATGTATATGAGTCTAAGCTCAAATAGTTTACCATAAAGTTAGAAATATCTGAAGAATTCCAATATTCAGATCCTTACTCCATCACACCAGCTCGATGATACTATATTATAGTGTTGTCACCTAAGCTACGTATTACTGACAAATGTCATTTCTTTTTGTTGCCAGTTGTGGCGCAGGAGCACAAAATGAGCCACGTGTCGAACACACGACTGGTTGTGGGTTCGATCCCCACTCGAGGAAATGAAAAATTTATTTAAATTTATGTTTTCATTTCTTCAGTCTAGTGTCAAGGCAATACGCGGCGTTGAGTACCACCACTCAACATGCAATGCCCCCAGAATTCGGCGGAAAGTGGGGAACGGAGTGAGAAAATTAAAATGTTAAATATTTCGTCCCGTTGAACTTGGCCCACCAACTTTTATCACAAGTTGGTCAAATTGATTTTGAGAACCAATTGAACAATGTGATAATAACAATATACCTAAATATATTCTCGTTTTTCTTTCGTTCGTAAAATTAGGTACAAACTAATTAAAGATTTCAGGCCGTCGTGGCGCAACGGCATTTCATGTATGGATTGTCGTCAACACGACGGCGGCTGTGGGTTCGATTTCCACTCGCAAGAATGAATTATTTTCATTTCTTAGCTACAGGTAAAATATAAAAATATCCGACACTCAAAATCTAATGAACTAAACTGAATATCTTTCTCTTAACACTAGACTCTGCCTACCCTACTGTACATATACGAGATACAGGATAAAGCTAAAAAATACATGTTCGAAACCAACTGTCTAATAAAATATTTTTTCCTCTCAAATATTCATTTAAAAGGAAGTAGGTATCATGACACGCAACAAGTTAAATAATGTCGACACTTATCGGTAAGCCCGTCTCAATCACACCGTAATTTCCGAATCATTTGACACCTGTCAATTCTGACACCTGACAGCTGACAGTTAAGTATGAATTATTTGCTTTTTAATGCGTTTTATCTCTATGGAGTTTGGACATGTTTAAATTAGGTCGCGGTTTATCTTTTGTCAATAATGCGATATGTTTTTGTGACTTATCTATTGAATTTAAGATGAAATTATTTTGTAACATTATGGGATAGTCATGTGAAAATATCATTTTATGAATTTACACTTCTTACTTGCCTACTACTTCTTACATGGGGCTAATTTAATTGTTTTTAAACAACACTTATACAGATCTCTCCTGCCATTTAGAGGACGCAGAGGTGCCGCTGTAAACGCGACAGGTTCTGGTTTTGATACCCACTCGAGGCAATGAAATATGTAATATTATAATTTCCTCACTCTGGTAACGAGGCAAAGCGCGGCGTTGAATTTCACGGCTCAACACGCAATATCTCCAAAACTCAACAGAAACTGGGGAACGAAAGTGTCTTAATGGAGACGGAGGGTCCTAACCTGGGAACCTATCCCAGGTTCCCTCAGCCTACCTTGCTTACTGTAGGATACTGCGTGAAGCTAAAAAAAACTTGCGTAGTGGGAAAACCCAACGCTATAATGATAACAATAGAAATTTAGGTACTTGTTATTATAGTTTAACATTCCGCCTAAGTGTTGTCTTATTATTATTTAAAATGTCACAACGTCGTTATCACTGTTATCACTGACGTTGAGTACGTCAGTGATGTCAGTCGTCTGTGTAGATCGTTGACTTTGTAATGTAGCTATCACGTTTAGTATAAGTTTAGATTCTAAAGACTAAGCAAGACTAAGCAGGGTAACCAGAGAAAATATAGCATTATAACTAACTCAGTTTTGAAAATATAAGTCCTAATAGCCAAAATTAATAAAATATGAAGAAGTAGTAATAAAATAATGATTTTTAGCTTCACACTGTATCCCGCAGATACAAAAGTAAGCAGAGGTAACCTAGGCACCTCGTGTTAAGACACTCCGTTCTTATTAAGACACTTCCGTTTCCCACTTTTGTGCCAAATATAGACATTTTGTGTTGAGTTCCAAGACTCAATTCCTTGAAAATTGTGTGAAAGGTACAGAACAGAGTGCCTTAACACTAGGTATTTTCAACCTATCCTGCTATATGCAGGATACAATAATTTCACAATGCACGTCTTTTTTATAACCTACATTTTTAAATCGCTTAATATACAAAAACTGAGCGAACACAAAGCGTACAAAGCTGAAATAGCTTAATTCCTGAACGCTCAAAGTTTGACAGCGGTAAGATGGCCGCCGTATTTATGGATAAAGTTGCCGGTTCACGTCCACACGCTTATAATATCTCGAGGGGACGGCGACTAATGGAAGCGATTTATATTCACTTATACGTAGGTATTTATTTGTTTTTTAGGTGTAATTATAATTTCGTTGTACTTTAGCTTTCACGCTGTAACTCGCATAGCGAGTTAGGCAGAGGGAACTTAGTGTTAAGGCCCTCGCTCCTTTGTTTCCGTTTAATTTTTGTGATATTGTGTGTTGAATAACGAAAGTTAACGTGACGTTTTTTGTACCTACTTACTAAAAAGCGAGAAAATGAAAATACATCGTTTCCCTAAGTAGAAATCAAACCCACAACCGTTGTGTTAGCATCTAGGTGGTGTGCCACTAAACTGTAAATAAACATATACCACCGAGACATAAACCGAGGCATTATGATTATGAAAAAAGGTTAAAAAAAAAACTATTTTTTTATTTAGTTTTTTTTTTGGGAAATTATACCTGCTTCACGCTGTATCCTGCACACAGCAGGGTAGGCAGAGGGAAGCTAATGTTAAGACACTCTGTTTTCCACTTTCCGCCGAGTTCTGGAGGCATTGCGCGTTGAGTACCGGCAGTCAACGCCGCACTTTGCCACGACACCAGAACTAAAAAAATGAAAATATAAATGTAAATAAACATTTCATTTCCTTGAGTGGGGATCGAGGAATGGAGTGTCCAGAAAACTACTGTGAAGCTAAAAATAATTCATAGTAAAAACAAATAAAAAAACTGCGCATTCAACATGGCTATTCTTTCTGTCCAATGTCCAAAGTGATTACGCCACAAAATTACACTAAATAAATAAATAAATATTTTAAAATTTCGAATTGATTGATCTTCTATAAATTACCAACCTGTTACAGATAATGTCAAATGTTTACTTTTTAATGTTGTAGCCACACGCCACGAATAGTTAGGACATTTCGAGCGTTTGGTCCAACAACGACGTAATTACAGTATGCGGAGAGACTACATTTACAGCTTTGATAGCTCCTGTAATGTTTTAATAAGTTAAATACATAATAAGTTCTTTGATTTTCACCATTATTACACATTTTGAATGAAACTATTTTAATCAGATTAATCGCGTTTACCTTTATAATAGTTATTTATCAGAAAATACCTTAGAAAATCGTAATATGGATAGATAGATGGCTTTTGTTAGTTACTAAAATACCTGATTTTTTTTTTAAAAAGATGTTGGCGTCATAAACTATACTACCTAAGCTTAACTGTCAAATTCACGAAATTTAGACGGAGCTTAAGGAACGGAGTGTCTTAACACTAGGTTCCATTTCCCTATTATTATTTCTATTTATTGGATAGATAACGGGAACCTAGTGAAAATTATCCTTCATAACTTGATAGCGTGGTACGCCTCGTGTGAACGCGGTTATCACTTGCCAAAATACAAACAAACAAACATAACTGATAAGCCGCGTGTGGGAAACTCATTATTAGGTTATGCGAAAACTACTCATTTAATATTCATATAATTTATTTACTTAAAAATTAATATTTACACAATTATAAGAAAAAAAAAAAGAAAAAATCTTAGTTATGTTTATGAATGTAAAAGTTTGTGGGAATGGAATGTTTGTTCCACTTTTACGCTAAAACTACTGAACTTTACTTTACTTTGAGTAAAATAGCTTATAGATCGGTTACAATTTATTTAAACATTGACAACAATATGGCAATAAGAGTAAGCGGGCGAAGCTGCCAGTGCGCCACTAGTTTTTTCTGCAGTAAATATAAAAAAGAATATAGTCATATCATTATTACCTTAGCTCATTGAGAATGAATGGCATTGTGGTCAGAGGACGCTGACGGTAAATAAGAGGAGCGGGTTCAAATCCCACTACGTTTCTATATGTAGGTATATTAAAGTAGGTAGGTAAAAATGGTACTGTAGGTACTTCCCCAATTCTGATATAGCACTTTAAAAATGTTGAAAATATTATATAAGTTATTCAATTTTTGTTTAGCAAAGAGGTTTGAATTGACTACCATGAGATACTTAGATAGTTAACTTAAAAACTTAACTATTTTAACCTATTCTCTTTTTAAACCTGCGACCCATGTTGTATATAGTTAAAAATACTACACTATTAACGAAAGGTGTCTTAAAGTAAAACACAATTTTAATACCTGCTTATATAAATAAATATAAATAATAAATTAGCTTCACGCTATATCACGCACACATTAGGATAGGCAGAGGGAACCTAGTGTTATGACACTCCGTTCCCCACTTTCTGCCGAATTCTGGAGGCATTGCGTGCTGAGTGGCAGAACTCAATGCCGCGCTTAACCTCGACACCGGAGCGAAGAAATGGAAATATAAATTTAAGTAAATATTTCATCTCCTCGAGTGGGGATCGAACCCACAACCAGCGCCGCTGCGCCACGACTATATAAATAAATATGAACAAAATAATATATTGAATTAAATAAATAAGCCTTTATTTATGCGGTGACGCAGTGGAAAAGCGTGTCACTTTTATCGCGGTGGTTGTGGATTCGATTCCCATCCAAGATAGTAAAGTATATTCATTTTCTCTCTGTCCCACCGTAGGGCTCTACCACTCAACACGCCATGTTTCGAATACGGAGTGTCTTAACAGTAGATTATCTCTACCTATCCTGCTGTAAGCGGGATACAGCGTGAAGTTAAGCAAAAAAATACCACAACAAACCAATCAATTTAATTCACTACCGTAAGTGCGTAAGTTCCCCATAAACATGTCGACCTCTCTTTCTTTTCCATTCAAAATATCTTCCGTCTTTATCACCCTTTAACGCGATTGGCTCAAAAGTTTTGGCCACGCCCCTAATTAAAGCACAATGGGGGAAAAAAGAAATATATTTTTGTCTCTTTTTTTCGACAATGTTTCCAATAATGGGACTTTTAAATACTTATTATTTAATTTAAAATATTTAATTATTTTTAAATAAAAGTTTAATAATAATAATTTATTTGAATATAAAAGCTGTCGTGGCGCAAGGCGCCGCGTGTGAGGGTTGTGGGTTCAACTCCCACTCGGAGAAATTAAATATTTAAAACTATGTTCTGGCATCAAAACAAAGCGTGGTGTTGAGTTCCGCCACTTAGCACACACCACGCAATATCTCGAAACTTGGGCGGTCGTGTGAAACGGAGCGCCTTAGCACTAAGTTTCCTCAGCCTTCCATTCTAAATTACTAATTTAATTAAATAGAATATCCTTACAAAGGAGTTGTAAAAAAGTCTAGCCAAAATTAACCTGCACGGTTCTTTTGGAAGTCACGGATTCAATACTCATCATCAATCGACAATATTTTAAAAACTATTTTAACACTTGTAGCAATATAATAAACTTAGAGATCACCTCACTGTTTATAAACTATAATTACTAACTAAAATAAAAATCACACTTGTTTTTGATGAGATTCAGCGGCGTTGTGCCCTGCAATATCTCGAAAATTAAGCGATGCGTAAAGAATAGACTGTCTAGATAACTCTTAAAAATAGGTTCGTGGGCGAACCTAGATATAGATATTTGGAGTGGGGAACTGGATTTTATTTTTGAAGTGATCTTTTAAAGGTTTTTTGTTAATTTTGGAGTGACTACCGACCACCGGTCCCATTAGTAACTGTCCCAGTACATGGGAGGTGAATTATTTTACTTCCTCGCTTTAGTAACAAGACATGGACATGCAATGTCCCCAAAAATGGGCGGTGTGTGGAGAGCGGAGTGTCTTCACATTAGATACCTTCTGCCTACTCTGCAAAAAAACGTAGAGCTGTAAACTGTAGCTGTATTCAAATACTGAAGTCTAATATAACTAGTAGAATTACAAAATCAACAATACATGCTTATGTAATACTATTTAATTTTATGCCATAGTAGCGCAGAGAGCTAGTGTCTGTCGTAAGCGTGAAGGTAGTGTAGTAGTAGTAGGTTTGATTTCCACTCAGTGAAATGAATTGTTTGCATATCTCTAGCACTAACGATGATAACCCGAGATAGGGAATCGAACCCATACGATATATCCTCATCTCTATTTTGTTTTAATTTACAACAAAGGTTATGGGTTCGATGCCCCCTGGAGGAAATGAAATATTTAATATTTTCATTTCAACGCTCTGTGACGCTAAGCGTGGCGTTGAGTTACCCCACTCAACACACAATGCCTTCAGAACTTGGGGGAAAGTGGATAACGAAAGTATCTTAATGGGAACGGAGTGTCTTAGCTCTAGGTTTACTAGAGTTAAGACACTCCGTTCAACAACTCTAAGCGGGATAAAGTGTGAAGCAAAAAAAAAACTTTGAAAGAACCTATCTCTACATATTTTTGATCACTGAAATCTCCATTTTTCAGTCACATAAACTTATTATGGAACCGAATACTGTACTTTCAAAATAAAATAATTAGTAAAGGCATTCTAGCAATAAAAATAGGTTGTCGTTGTTACCCTAGATTTTCATAAGCAGAGTCGGCATCCAGAATTCACTTAATTTTCGATATATTACAACGTCTTAACGTTCTGTACTGTGTATACCTAGCTTATACTTTTAGTGATGTATATATTTGCCTTTAATAGTATTTATATACCAACAAATACGGTCATGCAAATAAAAAAGCACCTTTATAAATCTTTCTTTATACTAAAAACAACGATTTAACTAAGAAATTAACTCCTAGTTAAACCTCTGTTTAATTTTCTCTTAAAATTCATTATAACGAGTGGGTACATTATTCAAAACCTAATTAAAATCGTTACAGGCATACTTTTCATACAAAATTTCACCGCCTGTCTCTTTCTAAATTAATAAGAGCAAGCGAGACAGCTATACAGGGCGGAGTTTAATTCAGCCGAAATAGCTTGACCTGTCTATATATAGTTGTATCATGGTGTTACAGGGCTATTACAAAATGGTTATAAATGACCATTTCGTTTAGAACTCTTGTTCATAAGTATTTTAGTATAAAAAGCGGGTCCTTTTAGAATGGTGGGTGCCGCCCATTGTCACGCAATAGCGTGTGGTAATAAAATAATTCAGTTCAAATCCACTTGTCGTCCTGTTAGCGCGAGTGTCGTGGAAATAAAAAAAAAATAAAGTACCTATAGGACTTGTAGTGTAGTGGCAGTGTTGGAGGGTGGGTGTTGTTTTCTCTTTAATTTGTTATTTACAGTGGTTTTTTTTTTGGGTAACTTAAATTCAAATGTAGTGTCGAGGCACTATATTTTTTATTTTATTTAATGGTTATTTAAATAAGAATTATTTACGCTCATTTAAAATAAAAAAATGAATAATATTTTGGTTTTTTTGTGGATGAAGTGGCAGGATTTATAACCTTATTTTTTCTAATAAGACTAAGAAAACGTTTTTTCAAACATTCCCTTGTTCAAAAATTGGAACTAGCAATCATCGCATTCACATATATTTCTCTATTGCGCTACAATAGTGTTGTATTTTAATATTTAAGTTATATTCATAATATTCACTAATCTCAGGAACAATGTTCGATTTAAAAAAATATAAATGTATTGGATTTTCCATTTACCAAAGAGAGGCTATAAGCTATGTTAATTCTCGTTAATAGTTTGAATGTAACCACTAATAGTGTATAAATGCAATCTGAGTTACTTTCCGTAATTAAAATGTATTATTATATTATTTATTCATGAGTAGTAGGGGTAGGGTAGTAACTTCCATTCGACCACGGAGGCGAAACGACACGTAAAAATAATAAGAACAATTAACAATTTTTTATCTATACAATTTCACATTTTTTTGGCTAACAAGTTTAGGTTTTAAAAATTTTAAAAGGAAATGTATTGCCATTTAAATCAATTTCTTGTCTTAATACAAAATCAAAACAAATAATTTTATATTACGAATTTTCGTCTAAGCACGTTTAAAACTTTTAAAACGTTTTAAAATTTAGTATATTTTTTATTGCACAATATTTGAAGCCATCGTCAGAATCAATCTGTTACTACTACTACTATTAAATTCACGCTTTATCCCTAGCGGTGTAGTCAGAGAGAAGGGAGCGCCAAACGCTACGGGATTATTTTATTTTTCCGGTTAATAATTTTATGAGGGAACCTGCGAACCTTTAGTGTTAAAATATTCCGTTGCTTACCTCTCTCTTCTTATGTGTGAAAATATTATCATTAAAAAAAATTTTTTAATTGTATGTCAAATTTTATTGAAATGAAGTAGCTGATTTGGTTGAAAAATAAACAAGTTCACTAAAGACACAATAGGCTGTATCCCGAATATAGCAGAGACAACAGAGAAGGCAGAGAGTGATAGGCACCACCGGTTCACTTGAATTACTGCCTCAGAACTGTGCAAAACCGACGGAAAAACTCAACATAACTTTTTTACTTCCGCACTAAATAAGGAAAGAAGGAACCCTTATAATATCACTTTGTTGTCCGTCCGTCTGTCTGTGTGTCTGTCAAGAACCTTTATCTCTGGAATGAATAGATATATCGAATTGAAATTCAAACCCACTTATACGTATACTCAGATCTACGGCCCCTTGATTTTCTGAACAAAAAATTCTACATAGTTATACTCAAAAACGCAGTTGACCTGGAATTAGGACTTTTGGGATAATTTTGTATTAAAGCCGTTAGTTCAAGCGAAGTAGGTATCAGATAAAACGGCACTGGCTAAGCTAGGCTTGAATTTCAGAAAAAAGCTCCTCCAATTTTTATACTGAACCTTCAGTGGGCGAGCCCGGCTCGCGCTTGTTCGACTTTTTTTTTACTTTCACGCTTTGTTCCTAGCAGGATAGCCGGACGGAACAGGGTGCCAAACGCTACGATTCTAGGTTGAAAATTATTAAGTACGAGGAGGTTAAAAGATAATTAATAAGTTAAAAGTTACCTAGCAGGTTAACAGCTACTCAAGTAGTCATAAGATATAGTAATTTAAAAGTTATTTAGTATGTTAAAATTTACTTAGTAGGTTAAAAGTTTATTAGTAAATTAATAGTCATTGTTAATTAAAAGTTACTTATGAGATTAAACTTTATTCAGGAGGTTAATTGTTTTAGTAAGTTAACTGCGTGGTTAACTTGCTAAAACCATAACGGCCACCTAGCCGGAACTGCAAATTAAGGCTAGTATTACATATATGAATATCTCTTAAGAAGAAGAATAGGAAAACGTTGATTTATTCAAGATTTTGTTAATATAGAGACATATCTAACTTAGTGAAAACTAAAATTTGATTACCAATACAGTACAAAAACATCAATAAGAATACGGCCCGTTTTCTTAAAGATATTATTATAAACCGAGTCAGTACATCACACTTTGCACACGACGACGTTACACGTCACCAAAAGACATAATCTATATCTAATCATATAAAGATATTGATAATTTTCATCTTAATATGAATCATTTAGGCCGTTTTGGCGGGGGGATTTTCCCCCCGAGCTGCTGTAAACATTATTGTGGTTTCGATTTCCACTCGAGGAAATGAAATATTTAATATTTAATTTCATTAAGTAGGATATCTCCATCATTCTTCGTAATAATAACGAGGCAAAAAGCGGCGCTGAGTTTCGTCAACACAGCAAGACAATCAACACGCAATGTCTCCAGAATTCAGCGGAAAATGAGGTACAGAAGTTACACATTTTGACAATGAGAACGGAGTGTCTTAACACTAGATTCCCAGGTCCCCTCTGCTTCCCCTATTATGTGCGAGATACAGCGTAAAAATATTTTTCATTCCCAAGCGTGGAATAAAATTAAAAAAATAAAGATTTACTTTTGTTTCCCCGCCAAAGTAAGATAAAGTTCTGCCACAGAACAGAGTGTATTGACACAAAATTTTCTGTAGGTTACGGGAAGCTACCAAAGCTTCGAACCAGTGCTTAAAATTGGACTTATGAGAAACAATTAGACAGACAGACGGTACAGGTAAAACTAACAAAGGAGTTTTCAAAAAAAAAACACATTATAAGAGTTAACTTTCGTTCCACTTCTAAATTTTACCGTCATCGTTAGTTTTAAATTTAAAATCACTTAATATATAAGTTCTATAAGTTAACCGATGATAATACTTTCAATACCTACCTTTATAATAATATACTACCCCTAAATATAATTTTTGAGGTCAAATGCGGGATACAGTGTGAAGCTGAAAAAAAAAAACAATATATTGACATGCAATGATGCAACCGACGACAGGACGGGTTTTGCTTTCTAACAAAACAAAACGCGACGTTGAGGTACACCTCTCAACATACAATCGCAAATTCGAGCAAAAAATAAAGATCGGAGTGTCTTGACACTAAGTTTCATCTCTCTTCTAGTGGCTGAAATTATGATTACTATATTTACTTACAGCCAGAAACGCCGAGGCAGGTGAAATTAACTAAAACATTGTAAAAAGTGAACGCGCTGTATAAAAACTTAACATTTTATCACCAATACAAGTCAATATTATATTGAAATTTAATTAACTTAATATAAAAGTTATAAACTGATAATAAGTTTATTATCTATAATAATATATTGAGTCGCGGCCGACGGGACGTCTGATAGCAGCCCGGAGCGCACGTCGGTGTTTGTTTAGGTCGAATGCAATAAAAATTGATTTATTTGTGGATTCTTTGGAGTTGTTTCAGAGGTACTACTGACTGTAGTAGTTAGTGAGTCTCCATTTTACGGGCTCAGTGGTGCTGGTTGATGTGAATAAACGACAATTGATATCGATAATTTCTTTGCTTTAATTTAGAAATGTGGTAAACAAGAAACTCGATTAAGTGTTAAAATTTTTAATTATTATTAAAAAAGTTTCTGATATAAATAAACTGTTATGAAACTATAATAGGGAAAATATTTTATAGTATTTTTAAATTAGTCTAAGTAATAGGACTAATATAGGAATAGACGGGTCTCAAAGTCTAGAACTTCTAGAACGTTACATACTTCAAATGATTCATAAATATTCAATTAAGGCCAACATATTCTGACTGTACACGCGATGGTTGTGAGTTCAATTCCCGGTCATGGAAATGCAGCGCAAAGTGGGTAACGGAGTCTTAACATTTATTAGGTTAGGTTCGGTCTACCTTTCCTGCTATGTGGGAAAAAGTGAGAAGCTGCCTTTTTATATATTCCATTTATCAATCATTTTCCCACAGGATGACCAGCTAACAAGCCAGTAATATTGCAATGTCGACAATATTATCACACGCTATGTACCGACGGGACTCCGAGGACACAGCAGAGAAACCTCTAGAAATTGACCAAGAATCGAATCCAGACCCCAGCAGGTCGAATAGTCCAAAAAACATGAAGTTCTACAAACAAATGGACGAAGAGAAGACCGTTTTGAGTCAACAGAAGAAATCATTTTGTATAGACGCCTTGCTATCGAAGCATATAGAGCCTGAACAAACGATACAGGAGAAAATGGCGCAACAGAAGTATTTAGCACTAATCCAAAACAAAAATTATATAACGCGTTATCAAAATGAGAATTATGACACACAAATTGAGCAGAATACCATCAATAAGTGTCAAAGTAGACCTTTGAGTAGGAACTTCGATAGGGAGAGTCCAAGGTCTGGTCACAGCAGCCCGAGGAGTGGGAGTCCGTCCGATGATAATAGGTCAGAGAGCTACAGCCCACCTATATCGCCAGGAGTGGAAGGTGGCAACGAGGAATATGATAGCTATAGACCTGGTGAGTATATTTGTGAATGTTTTAGTGTAGTTTAATTTGAATTTTAAAAATTCTTAATATTGTATGCTATGGAGAAATAAGAATTTGAGGCTATCCTGGGGCAGCGTTACAGCTTGAAATTCAGAGTGCAACACTCGCGGGAATGAGTCCTTTCCATTTTTTCGCTCTAGTAACAAGACAAAGCGCGGCGTTGAGCTTCGTTACTTAAAAAGTAATGGTGAAAAATTGTACTGTGCATATTATATAGTAAATATTAATATTAAATTATTAACTATACTCGGAGTTTTGCCTGCTTGAACTACAATTATTTTGAAGTTTATAGTTTATCTGCTACATCGAACCACTTTTTTGTATAGCAATTTTGTCGAATAAAATACTATTTATTTCTGAGATTAGCGTGACGTGATGTAAGATTGTGATCGTGATGGATTTTCTAATATATCTTGCATGTGAGGCAGCACAGACACAGATCTGTTACAATTTTATTATATGTATAGATTTAACCGTATAAATAATACCAATTAACAGCTTGTATACCAAATTAGCACCGAAACACATCTTAAATCGTAAAACAGCTCTACCTTCTTTTCACAGGTATAATACCTAAACCAGGTCTGCTCCAGCCCCCGATCCAAGCTCCCATGCTCCATTACCCTCCCCCCGGGATCCTGCCGCAGACATCCGCGTTCCACCACCCTGGGGACAGAGTGCTGCATCAGATGCAGCTGGAGTGGCTGGCCAGGACGGGCATGTTTTATCATAGAATACCTGAATTGGGAGGTAAGTTTAATATTTTTTTTATTTTTAGGTTAAAACATTAGGTCATTAATGGCAATATCAGAAAAATGTAAGAAATGGATATATTATATGTCTGTTCGTGTTAAGAAATCTCAAACAGTTATAATCAAAGTCACAAAGTAGTCTATGAGTTTTCTTTTGGCATACATGTTAAGTTAAACATTTCGGTAATAGATTGAGATCCCAGGTCCCCCAGACTTACATTGTTTTATCAAAGTTGAAATTTTGAGTATTAATAGTCTATTATATAGTTGAGACTGTATGCGTACCTACTTACTAACTTGAAAGTGAGGCCCTTTCAGAGGTAGCGCCAACTTAATGTACACGCTAACCTACGTTAAAGTAGAAACGCTCATATTTGAATATAATTTTGAGAATAATATAAAAAATGTACTACCAGATCCTTTACTTTACATTTACACCCTTTACTTGCCCGACGTCCTTAAGGTTTGCAAAAATTACATAGGTCTGGGGATTCTGGGATCTTGGGTTATAAGGACTTTATTATTACTTTGTATCCCTCATATAGGAGGGCAGGTAGTTCACTAGTTATTGTATGTAGAGTACCGTAAGTAAACGCCGCACTTTATTACCAGAGCGAGAAAATTAAAATAATTCGCATTTACAATCAGAAATATGATTAAATATAACAATACTTATAACTAATAATATAACTTACGATTCTCAATTCCATCGACCTGTGAGCACAAGTACATTAATCAACAAGTGAGGTAGTCGTGGGTTCTAAAAAACAACCCCTTGTCGGATTAAAGCGGCAAAGTTTGTTTATCACCCCGTGTTTGTCGTCCGCACATGTTATAATCCACTGGTTCGCCAACTGTGAACACGCTGTATAGTGTTAACGCGATTATGTGATAAAATATGCGAAAAGCACGTGTGGGGAACGGAGTGTCTTAACACTAGGTACAGCCTGCAGTTAAGAAAAAGTGAAAAAGAAAGTTATTTTAAATTTAACAGGTTACAAAGGTAGACTGAGGTGGCATTCGTCTGACAGTTGATATAATTATTATATCAAACTACCGCCAACGATTTCTTAATTGCCTCGCGTACTGCCCTGGATTCCTGCAGAATGAGCTCACTGTATCTTGCCCTCAGGTATGGTGGGTTTGAGACTTCAAATAGCAAATCCATACCAGAGGGCAAAATGCAATAATATATAGATAAAGAACTTATTAAGAAAGTTATTATTGGGCTGGTGTTGTGGGTTTGATGCACAATCCTCTGAATATTTTTTTTCATTTCCACACTCGGGTAAAACTAATTGCGACGTCGATAGATAGGGCTTTATGAAGCCCTCTCTATCAGAGGCATCGTAGTCCCTTTCCATGGACGAGCTACGAGATCCTGCTACGTCTCAAATAGGCCAGAGACGTCCTACCGTCCTGTCCGCCGAGCACATTTCATCTCATCTTACGCACTTAAACCGATAACAAAGAACATCACTACTATAAGACGTTTAAAAAAATATATATTTAATTATTTTAATAATAATGTAGCTACCAAACAATTAAAAAAAATACTATTAACGTAATTGCTCACATTAAAATAAAAAAACGCAATTATCATATTATATTTTTTACAATTCATTTGACCCTAAAAGGGCAACTTGCTAAAACACGCCATAAAAAGCACCATTAGATGACAACTAAAAAACCTGTTATTATCTATTAGCGACAAACATGGAGCGACACCCCTATGGGGTGCCTGTTTGAATAACACACTATTGGCTCAGTAGGCAAATCATATATATGCTTAATAATGTCGTAGGTTCAAATGTAATGGGACATAAATGGACGCAATTTTCTTTGATGTGGCAATATATAATTCTCTTTTCTCCTTCCTTCTTCTTGCTCATTCTAATTTACATAAGGATAAGTATTAAATATAATATATTTTATTTTATTCCATAGCTTAAAAAAACTATATGAGACTGGTTGTGTTTAGTTGTCACCTAAAAATGGACCAAAATAAATTATGTATAGCAAGCAAGCATTTGGAACCTAGTATTAATACACACAGTTCGGCGTTTTCACCGATTTTACGAGGCATAGCGAGTGGCGGAACTCAACGCCGCGCTATGCGTATTTTTTTTTTTTGTTTTAATTTACAAAAAGTACATACAAACAAATATTAGCTGTCATTATACTAATTTTACCTACACAAAATAATAAATCGAACCTACAACCCTCGACAGCATACAGTATCACATGGTAATTAGCTAACTATATTTACACTTGCACTTTCCGCAAGTGCCGACATGTGGACTGTGCAGTAAGGGGGTAGTTATGTCCCTTGTCAAATAAAATGACGACCCCTGTCCCAGCACTAACAATGTGGGATAAATAAAAGTTATTCGCGCGTATAGAATGGGATTTTGTTGGAATTAAATACATTTTGTAGAAGTCGTAGAGTCGTTTTCAAAAGCTCAAATTTCCCGTTACGTTTTTTTTTTTATTAAAAAGGTCTCCTTTTTCCGTTGATATGGAAAAAAGAAAACTTTTTTATTCCAATAACACTTTAAAATAATTAAACAACTAGTTTAAGCGTAAAAGTTGTGGGTTCGATGAAAGAATGAAAAAAAAATGAAAGCGAAGCGCAAGCGTGTTCAAAGTTGCGGTGTTGCGTTCCGCACGCGATGCCTTGAGAATTCGGCGGAAAGTAGGGAACAGAGTATTAACAGGTTCGCTTTGTGCCTGCCCTGCGCAAGATACAAAGTGAAGGGAAAAAAGTATAAGATAAACCGTGACAGCAGTGATGAAATGTTTATTTGTTTCCGAGACGATTATAAATTGATTTCGTCAGAATTATATTAATAGTACTTATAAAAATAATATTTTATTGTTAATCCAATTTGCATTTCAATATCCAATATCCATATATAATATTTTTTAAAAAAGCAAGTTTATTTATACACTAAAATGAAGGAAAAACATGCTTCAGGTCACACAAAATAAATCAATCAAAAATAATAAAAAAAACGTCAAAAAAAGTAAAGCCTTTTATCATTATATTAAACGTATGATAAAACACAGTACACAAATCTGCGAATTTGTAACAAATAGAAACATAATCGATCATGTTTTAGCCCAGCATCTGGAGCTAAGGCAGTTTTATCTGCAACACCACAGATTATGAGAATATGAAATACTTAGATATGTTATCTGTATCACTGACTGATAAACACAAAAAGAATTTAAGGCTCAACCGTTTTTTGGTTATTCTTTTTAAATGAATCTTTACTAGATTCATTTGTCTCCAATTCTTAAAAATAAACTCCGGATAAGTAGGTAATTTTAAAAGGTTTCATGAAGATCATATAGATTTTTATAATTAGCCTTAAACTTTAGTTACAACCTAATTTTGATCTTATTATACGCTTAAAATATTCGTATTTTATGATTCCTAATAATCAACTGAAAATGGGGAAAGAAAATGTATTAGTGGAAACGAAGTACCTTAAAACTAGGTTCTCAGTTTTCCTCAGTCTATCCCAGAAATCGCGTAACAAACATACAACAAAAATATATTCCGTCAAACTACGTATCTTCTCCTTTTTCAAATCAGTAAAATATTTAATAGATATATCATATTATATGTCATGTATGTACTTCTTAAAGTAATTTAGAACGACTATTCATCTTGTTGCTGTCAGCAAATGACAAATTATCTGAAATTATGACAAAAATGTTTTTTACATTGGAAATATTTCAGATAAATAAGATAAGAAGAAAAATAAAATGATAAATGTGCCATTTACCTCTGCGAAATGCTTTGTCACAATCGTGCTTTAATAAGAAAGTATTTGCCATACCTTCTACATCATTGCATAAATAGAAGAGAGGTGTAATTCATGAATATTGATCTAAATTCTCTAACGAACTTACTATCTACATTATATATGAATGAAAGTCCACTAGAAGTCGATTCCGAATTCAGTAATTAGTTGTAATATTGACTTATGAAAGATGAAAGTCTGTTATTAGCAATACGACGGCATAATATTTATTAATTTAAAACTTATTTAAAAAAAAATTAAAATAAACATACCATCTTAAATGTAACATAACCTTTCGAATAACACTTAATATACAAAAATGCAAAACTTTAAAAAAAAGAGACAAAATTCATAAAGTGAAATGTTTAAATGATGCACACTTGTTATTGTTACTGGTTTTGCGTGTTAATTTCAGTTATCTACCGCCGATACTCAAACCGCATATAATTACCTAATTATTACATTTAAAATTATTAGTTAAATTCGAAGCGCAACGTTGTGTTCCGCCAATCAATGTGCAATATCTCAAAAAATTGGCAATGCATGGAATGGAGTGTTTTAACATTAAGTTTCCTCTGCCTACTCTGCTATGCGGCAAAATGCGTGAAGCTATTACAAAAAAATAAGCCAATATTAGTAATCATTCACCGCTGTTATGCTAATAACGACAATTTCATTTTACTAATATCTTTGTTTATATTTAAAATTATAATCATTAACTTAATTGTTCGATTAATAAAAATTATAAAATCTCTCTCCATACTAACATACAATAGTGATGTATCGCATTTAACTAATCGATTTCGGTTTAACGCCATCTGTCCCGGCGCTGGTTAATTGCTCGATGTATTTATTGGTGTGTTTATTTATTGCAATGCAAATCCCTAATGTGCAAAAAAGTAGGGATAGGAAAAAAAATATATAAAAAAAAATTGCACTAAAACATTGAATGGCTGTGTTTAGAAATATTGCATATTGCATTTTATTTAGTCTTTTTTACATTCGATTAAAATCGTTTTGTTTTCAATAAATGAAAGTATTATCCTTATTCACCTGTAAATGTAAAGAGAATAAAAAAACCTATATAATTATATCACAACAAACTTTGTTTACTAAAAAATAAGCAAAACATAAAAAAACGAATATTAATTATTTTAAACTTACTATAAAAACATAATCAATTCATAACAAACTGTAAAACCACCACAATTTTCATTAATTAATTATAAGAGATTCAAGACATAAAACTAAATCTAACTAATTTCATATAATAACAAGTGCAAAAGCACCCCCGTCCATATTTATTGACCGCCGTGACGGCGGAGTGACACTCGGCTAATCGCCGGTTTATCGCCATCTGTGCGTACCAACTATTTATTTAAATATGTGGGCTAATGGTGAGGAAATTTATTGCTCTAGCGTTTTGTACAAAATTAAATTTATTACTTTATATTTTGAAACGTTTAAAGATTTGAAGGTAGCGGTATTCGAACCCGCATCTCTTGTGTATCTTCTAAGTATGTGACCACTGAGCCAAAGCAAGCCATCTATAGTTTGAAATTCTTATACGCTTGTTACAATTTTTATTAATGTCGTTAGCATCTCCAGTAGGGTGATTTACAAAAATCTCCATTAATTACAGATTATTTCTAAGAACCAGAGAAAGAGAGAGAGAGACATATTGCCTAGTAGTGTTCTATTCTCAACCGTTTTTCTAGTCTCGAAACATTCTGCCACGTTTTCTTTTGAGATTTTTTTTCTATCTATCCATCTTTTGTAATATTTAGATTGCGAAATTCAACACTGCATGTGATCTTGACAGATCGAGGAAACACCTCATCTTACTTAAGTCAGTAATTTCATAGAGATGGCAACGCTCAATCCAATCGCAAATTGATGAATGTGCAAGTAACCTTTACACTTTGATCGCTTTGAGCACTCTGTTTCAATTGTCAAATCGACACAAATGACTATCTATTATTACAGGTTATTCAGAATCCTTTGTGAATCTGACAACTGATGTGATCTTAAGGCTACGTAGTCGATGTTCTGGGGTGACCCTTGTAAAACACCATTAATAAGTTATCTCTGGATGACATGAGAATTTTTTGAACAAACTACGAATGGCAAATACATAATTAGTGCTTTTTTCAGAGAAAGATCAGTTTAGTATTAAGACATCTTGCCTCCCTTCGCACCACAATTCAATTTTCAAGACATTGCTAGATGAGAGGCGAAATTAAACCCCTAGTTACACCTTGTTACCTGTTTGTATTTTCAAATTCTCATTATATATTTCTACATAAGACTCAATAATATATTTTTTTAAAGCATAAAGACTTGTTACGCCAGATTCACGCTTTATCCCGCATACAACAGGGTAGGCAAAGGGAACCTAGTTTTATTAAAGTATATAATGGTTAGCACAATTTACATTTTCAATATTTGCTCCATTTATAGATTTATCTTATTATTGTCTTAAAATAACATATTAATAAATTAGTTTCCATTATACCCATAATAAAGTGTTGTTCTAAAGGACCCACAGAGTACGTACGAGTATATACGCTAAAAGGTACATTACAACATAAACTGTAGAAGTAACTAAACGCCGTTTAATCACAAAAGGGCACGCGGTAAACAGTAATTGAATTGAACAAAAATTCCGCCGACACTGCCTCCCTCCGGCCCTAAGCCAATTATCGGGCAGCAATTTATTCGCGCAAACAAAGCCCTTGACAAATTAGATAGGGAGGCGCCGCGCGGTGTCGATACTTGTGTGAGATCTAATTATTTCTTATGTTATGTTAAAAAGCTACCAGGCATATCTGTTTTTAGTATCTAATTTTATGAATGGTACTTGAGTATTATGTAAAAAAATCTGATTAAACCAATTGTGACTCAATCACACAATAAGGCAGGTTCGAATAATAAGGCCTACCTAAAGGAGAATCGAAATTAAATAAACTCTATGCATCCAAATCCATAAATTCGAATAATAATTAAATGTACAGACCAACTACTATGACATAAATTTGAAAAAATGTACCTTGTTCCATAAACAAACATAAAATTTAAACATTTTTAAAAACCTTGTCAGTAGGCCTTTTGGTATGGTAATAAGGCGTAAGATTGTAACATTCATATATAATCAAAATGGGATCTTAACATTTGGTAATAAGGTCCAGGACTTTATCAGCCAGTGGAGAAACTGGCCCTTAATGTCTCTAAATAAGCGAGAACAATTCTCACTTACGCGTACATCTTGTTATATTTTATTGATTACAAGACAGTGCTTAATTAAAGCAATCATTATGGAACAATAACTTCATATCATCCTTTTAAGTTCCAATATAAAATATATATATTTACTCTATGTACTTATCTATCCCAAAAAAAAAAACAAAAAATCACAAAGAAAACATCGATATAATCAACGCAAATCACTATAAAACAAAAGAGGCGTGTTGTCCAAAAAGGGTCTACTTGCAGTCAAGTATGTATTTATACAGCGAGTAAAATATACTTCGCCACTGGTACTGGTCCAAGCTGATGACCATATAAGGTTATTGGTTGTATTAATTAGATAAATCGGGGAATTCCACTCAATTTATATGTATTAATTACTACTGTGAGGCCAGCCGAGGCAGCAAGGGCACAAGCGTGCGACAAGTTATGGGTTCGACTCCCACTCGAGAAAATGAAATATTTTCTTATATATTATCATTTCATCGTTCTGTTCTTCGATCGAGGCATTAGAACGACGTTGAGTTCCACCATTCAACACACAATGACTCCTGATTTCGTCTTAATGGGGGCAGAGTTAACAGTTAACATTAGGTTTTCAGGTTTTCTCTGTCTACTGCCAGAGTAGTTACCAATAGGGAAATTTCATTAATTTTCTTCAGCTCCACGCCTTTTCCCGCACATAGCAGGATAGGTAGAGGGAATCTGGGAACCTAATGTTAACACACTCCGTTCTCTTAATACCCTTCCATTATCCACTTTCCGCTGAATTCTGGAAGCGTTGCGTGTTAAATTAAAAAACTTAACGCCACGCTGTGCCTCGTTGCCAAAGCGAGAAAATGAAATGTATCAAATATTTCTTTCCCCTGATTATGAATCAAACCGACAACCTGTCGCATTTACAGTCGCACGCTGGTGCCCTGCGCAAAGACTGGCCTCAAAAAAACAAATGATTCTAATTGCCAATGTCAATCGAAGCGCCATACAGAGATTATTGCGTTCAACTTTATAATATTAAGTAATTACAATTTTATAGTATCTATTATAATAGATTTAAATAAGGAAACCAGAAAATAGATTAAATACATCGTTAATATTTTTGCTGCAAATCAAAGAAAATTCCAAAAAAAACCATACCAAATTCAATCTACCTACATTCAACCCCTAAATTAATCTACTCTCGCGTAAAATTACTTAAGCCATCCCTTACAACAATAAAATTGGTACAAGCTGTCTGTATGTCACCGTCTATAACTATATATATAAAAACTATTTTCTATAATTGTATTAAATTCGTCCGTCTGTTCATTGCCTCTATATAAAAGACTTTAAACTCTATTACAACGTATACAAAGTTTGATCTTTTTCGGCTTAGTTTTATTATAAAGGGGGAGAGACGGCACATTTATATGTATTTATTATACGCTAATTTATTTGTTTGTAAATGTGTTGATCTCGTTAGGAACCTGGAGGGTCGTAATGGTATAATTGATAGGCACAAATTAAGTCACTATAAAATTATTGTTGTATTTAAAGTTTTTAATTTAAGTGCCATTCAAGTTTTTTTTTTTCTTTTCAATTTCACGCTGTATCATTCACATAGGGGGTTAGGCAAATGGAACCTAGCCTAGTGTTCCTTTCGTAAGACCCTTCCGTTTCCCATCTTTCTTCTTTCTCTTAAGCTTTACCATATTAGATTGGACTAAATGTTTATAAGAAACCAGAAAAAACTCTACCTATATTGTATTTATTCTAAGATTTCTAAGAATTTCATAATACTCATAACATTAAAAAACAAAATTAGAAATGTAAAGAAAAAGAAGTTTTATTTAAAGGAAATAGATAACATAATTGTTTAAAATATGATTATCATCAATATCTGCAGTATCGGTGTGAGATATATTTGAAGGAGGCGTTCCCCTCCCTTCTTATTTACACAGTCGGTACTTTGCTTGTTAAATTAGTAAACCGATTACAAAGAACGGTTATGTATTTTTTTAGTTTCAAACCGGGCAGGCAGAGGTAACCAGGGAACCTAGTTTTAAGACGCTTCGTCCCTATTGAAATCCTTACTTTCCCCACGTTATATATTGCTGTTTTTTTAGGCTTATTGATATACCACAGTATGGCAACGTTGGCAGAGGGAACCTCTATCCTTTCCACCAATTCTTATTTCGCTCATTTGGTGCAACATCGCTGTAATTGCATTTATAAAGAAAAACTCTAGGTTCTAATTTTCTATTTAAAAAAATGTTTATGTCTTGTTTGTCTTCACATAAGATGGCCATTAAAAACAAATATATTTTTTTCTTTTAACTTCACGTTGACTTCACGCTGATTCTCACAATTAGCGGTAGGCTGAGGTACCATGGGAACCTAGTCTTAAAACACTATGTTGACACGACCGTCCTCAAATCTATATGTATATATTATAGAATATAGATAGGTAGTAAAGGTTAACTGACAATAGCGTTAAGCCACGCCGTCGAGCGAAACGCCCAATCAACATGATTTGATTTCCACCCAACGCGACGCTCGGAGTCGCACCTAATGTCATTATATACCTACTCTATTGTTATAGCTATTGTACTAAGAAAGTGTTATTGTAGGTTGCGACGACTTCTTTATTGTCTACGGTGGTGGTCGTGGGTTGATATTTGATATAAGTCGCATTGTTACAATTAAAATATATTCATTATCACATTTATGAGTGATGAGAGATCAGTATAAAATCTTCATTATAGTTCACTGTTTATCCTGCATATTGAAAGACAGGTAGGTTCCCTTTGGGAATTTAGTATTAAGACACTCCGTTTCTCACTCATTGTTCAATTTTTAAGGTATTGTGTTG
Organism: Heliconius erato x Heliconius himera; assembly: GCA_013421005.1. Classification (NCBI taxonomy): domain Eukaryota; kingdom Metazoa; phylum Arthropoda; class Insecta; order Lepidoptera; family Nymphalidae; genus Heliconius; species Heliconius erato x Heliconius himera. The sequence continues at coordinate 75,529 of JAATLQ010038498.1, read as the reverse complement.
AGTTGAGTGACGGAACTTAATACCACGGTTTGTCTTGTTACCTTTGCGCACAATTTAACATAGTTCATAACTCCGAATTGAAACCACGAACTTCGCGTATACAGTCAGACACTGAGTCGCTGCCCACGACGACGGCCTTACAATATATTTATATTTGATACATAATTGATTGATATCTGTCTGATTGTCTATAAACTGCCTTGATAAATGGACTACATGTATAACACAAAAGATTTTTTAATTCATAGCAGTAGTTTATGAGATAATGCGTTCAACGAGACAAACTTTTAATTTTTTTTTCTAGGGATATAGCGTGAAGCTGTATCCCTAGCGGTATAGCCCGCGGAGCCCCAAACGTTACGGTATCTGCATACCTCTTTTCTTTCTTCGCCTAGTCCACTGTCATCAACTTCTTTATACATGCCCTCCGGGAGGCCCTCATGCTTTTTACATGACCTTCCTCTAGTATCTTTAATACTCTATTTTCGAAGGTCCGAGATCTCCTTTACCTCTCTCACTGCTCACTTTTCCGTCATAAATGTTTTTCGACATTCTTTCATCACTCATTCATTCGACGTGCCCAAGGCAGCTGAGCACGTTCTTTTTCATTCCACTGTGACATCCTCGCTAGTACCTGCTATTCTATATATCTTGTCATTGCAGATTCGATCAACTAAGTTGACTTCACATATTCTATGAAGAGATCACATCCCCACAGCATTCATTTTGCTTTCATTCTTCTTCAGTAATACCTACGTTTCGATTTTTCACCGCCCCATCTGCAGCAAAGGCACCAACGACCTACAGCAATACGCCTTTCCACATCTATCTCATATCTTCCATCTCTACTGAACACACTTCCCAAATATACCACTGTATTCACTTGTTCTAATATCTTACATTTACACAGATCTTACATTCCGTCCTAATAATATAACTTAATTTTAAAATAAGGCCAGTCGTGGCGCAGGTGTACAAAATGTGACAATAAAATCGAGTAGCTGTGGGTTCGAGACCCACTCGAGGAAGAAAAATATTTATTTACATTTATATTTTCACTTCTTCGCTCTGGTGTCGAGGCAAAACGCGTCGTTGAGTTCCGCCGCTCATCACGCAATGTCTCCACAACTCCGTGGAAAATAGGGAACGGAGTGTCTTAACACTAGGTTTCCTCTGCCTACCCTGCTGTGTGCGGAATACAGCGTTTTTGATAAAAAAATTATAATAATCGTATACCTACATAGGATAGTTATAATCATAGCCACAATAAAGAAAATATAAATACAGGCACCTAAATGACAAAACCTATAATTTATTTGAATCTACACTATTATAAGTTAAATGTTAATATAATAACCTATTTACAATACACTCACCATTACAACGTACGTTATCGATGGAAGAGTCACGTACAAGAGACATTACAAATAGTCATTTCGACCCTTAAGCACGATTTTTGTGTTTATTTTAAATGCCATGTTTAATTTACTTTTAAATATCTTTAAAATGGTTGTGTTCTCTTTTTTTTAATACAACCGCATCGTTTTTTAGAGCATTGACTTGTAATTCGTCTTTTTTTGTTTAAAGAAAAGGTAAAAAAGATGCAACGTATAGCTTTAAATTATAATTTCTGTTTTTTTAGCTTACGCTTTAATAATAAATTTAGGGTAATTTAATTATTTTTTTCTTCTTAAATAGCCGGCATATATTTTTAGGCAGAGGAGTACACGTTATGCCTAATATTCAGTTTATTTAATATACTAAATACCTACATGAGTATATTATTTAATTACTATCCTATAAAATTGTGTACAAATATTAATAATTTTCACCTAATTCCCCCATTCCAACGTTAAACAACAGAGAGCCTTGTGACGTAACTGTCAAGTTGACAGCTGTGTTTATTTGTTCGTTATCTGCGCAAACACCGCCAAATGTCGCCCCACCGCCGCGCCGCGCTGTCACTAATTGATGATTATCATTTTTATGGGATTAACACGAATTAGTTTAACATATTTATTTGATTTTTAGATATGACATACATATGTACGTATAAAATATGGTATATTTTAGTAAAGTTGTGGTTTTGTAATTTTGTTTTGCTTTAATATATTTTTTATTAAGTATTTTAAAATATATGAAACTATTCTGTTACTGAAAAGTAAGGCACGAATAAAACTACAGGACAGTACTGAACTAAGAATGTTAAAATATAACATTTAGGTAGGTTAGAGAGAAGTTTTAAAATTTCTACGGTACAAAAACAAAACTTTTTTTTTCATTCTAAATCTTGAAGTCCACGCTAACATAGCGGGCAACAATTAGATCTGTATAGATTAATAGAAAGATTACTAAAACAAACTTACCTTTTATAAATAAAGAAAAAAACAATTTTAGTTGTTTAAGACTTTTTACACTTTTACAACTTAATCAAAGAACTTATGAGGCAAAAAGTAAAAATCTCACAAAGTTTTAAATGAACGCATTTGACAATATGCCAAATAGTCGTTTTCAGTACCTACCTACTTGCTGAGCTCATATAATATGTAACAGTTCTTGTACCTAGTATCTACTTAGTATTTTTTTAGTTTCTTTCTTTTACAACGTCAGCTTCAAGCTGAAGTTATATCCGTAAGGCAGAGGGAACATGGGAACCTATTAATGAGACACTACGTTCCCATTAAAACACTTCCGGCTCCCATTTTCCGCCGAATTCTGGAGGCATTACATGTTGAGTGGCGTCAAGGCCTAACTTTGCTCCCGAGTGGAAATCGAACGCACAACCGTCGCGTTTACAGTCTTTCACTTATACCCTACGACGACTTCACTACTAGTACTTAGTAGGTAGTTTATAATTATAATTATTATTTGTTTGCTGTTATACCTACTATTTGATACATTTCTTCCAAATTCAAATTCCACTAGCTTAACCCTTCTAATTATATAAGCTTCGACGTTTTGAAAATAGAGAACGAAGAGCTGTATCACCTGGTTCTTCCTGCTAAAACTTTTAATCTAATCATTTCAAATTAAAAACAACAATATTAAATATAGATAATTTCATTTTGTACTTATACACAAGCTTTAACTTGATAATTAAAAGTAGTAATTACTTAGTAAAATACTTAGGGATGTAAGTCAACGAAAACAACAATTTATCGATATGAAAGGAACCGATTAATCATTATCAGTGTCATAATTACGATTTAAAATACTTAAGGCATTAACTATTTAAACATTAATTAAAGTGTTTTCTTGTTATAAAAAAATAAAATATATGAAAAGATAAATACAAAAACAGTTTCTGTAGGTACATCTGTAAATTTCTGCCTACTATGCTACTGATATTATAAATGTGAAAATTTGTGAGAATAGATATTTGTTTCACTATCAAGCTAAAACTGTATAAGAAATTTAGATGAAACTTTACAGTAATATAGCTTATACGTCAGAATAACACACAGGCTATAATTTATATAAACATTTTGTGTTATTTGACTATACTATAACAATAAGTTAAAGCGGACGAGGCCACGTTTTGGTCTATTGATGTTTTTTAAGAATATATTTATAATTTAAAGTGGTTTCATTTTATGAACTAATAAAATCGTTTTATCTTCTCTAATCACCCAGTTCACACTATTCTCCGTTCTCTGCACATTTAGTAGACATTGTGTATATAATAGTGATAGTATGTTTAGCTCCATAAAAATAGATAGTTTATTATTTATAGAATTTATAATTTAATTTCTTCTTTTGGTTTCGAAGCAAAAGCCTTCAGAATTCGGTGGACAATGGGAAACGGAGTGTTTAAACACACATCTACCTGCTGCGTGCGGAATATAGCGTGATGTTAAAATAAAAAGGGTATTAAAAAAATGAAATTTTCGATTAACTTAGCAACAAATATGTCATTCATTCAAAATAATAAAAAAAAACAAGCCAAACCGCAGTCACAAACATAGTCCACAAAATATAACACCACATTTGCCGCCTAAATGTCTGATTGCTCATTCGATATAATAGGTACCTATATCTATAAGAGATAAAGTTAGGCAATTATTGAAACAATTAGCGAGATAATCGAAAACAACACTACAATCGGCGTAATTAAAATAACTTATCAGTTATCTGTGCTTTGATGGAATTCTGACTAAATTGCTTTATCTGTTGATTATTACTATAATCTGTATAAGTGTTTAATATAATATAGACAATATTTTGTTTAATTTATTAATAACGGATGATTTTTTCGGCTTTGGGGAAGTATATAGGAATAATTTAAACTTTTACGCATACGTTTTAACATAATGCACAAGAAAATAAAACAATATTCTGTAATTAATTAATAATTAAAAAAAATAATTGATTAAATTAAATTACATGAAATTAGCTTCATGCTGTATCCCCCACACAGCAGGGTAGGCAGAGGGAACCTAGTGTTAAGACACTCCGTTCCCCACTTTCTGCCGGATTCTGGAGGCATTGCGTGTTGAGTGGCAGAACTCAACGCCGCGCTTAACCTCGACACCAGAGCGAAGAAATAGAAATATAAATTTCAGTAAATATTTCATCTCCTCGAGTGGGGATCGAACCCACAACCAGTCGGTTTTGCAGTCACACCTCGTGCCGCTGCGCCACGACCGGCCTCTATATATAAAAATATTTGATACAAAATTATAATTCTACAATTAACTCATACCTATTTTATATTAGTTCAAAACATAGTTTTCCATTTTTCAGACTTAGCGCCCATCAAAGCTGAAATGACAACTATTAATTATAAAAATAAAACTACGATCAATGCTTATTAAATGATAGTTGTACCTCTAACAGGAATAACATCTTTTGCCCTCAGGCGCGCCACACGCCCTTCTTGGGAAGACCAGACGGCCTCGCACCGCATTCACGTCACAGCAACTCCTTGAGCTGGAGAAGCAATTCCGCATGAACAAGTATCTGTCGAGACCGAAGAGATTTGAAGTGGCTACCAGTTTGATGCTTACTGAGACACAGGTATAAAAAGAACTTTATCATGTAGGCGAATAGAGGAAATAGGAGAAAAAATTACCTGTCAATATGAAATGAAGATATTATCGTCTATATATTTAAAAAAATCATATTTAAATCTTTGTCCTACAAGAAATCCATAGATTTGTTTATAAATGTAATGTATCTTATACTTTAAAATTTAAATGTTTTAAAGAAATTTAATTAATTTCTTCATTAAACATAAGATACTTGTAGCTATATAGAGCAACAAAAAACATTGTGCCAAAATTTCCTAAACAAACTATATAACACGTAAAACCATACAAAAAACCACAAATCCTAATAAACTACCTACACCACTCTTAAAATAACCCAAATTCACATTTTTACGTCCCCCGACACTAAAAACAACCCTATTTTGACATTCGCAAGTGGCTGTCAAGTTGAACGATGCCCGGATTTCAGCTTACAGGCTTTACAAGATTACAGGGGCGGTGTGATACGCAATAAATGTTATGGCGTGGGGCTTTTATGCGGGTCGTTTTAATCTTATGTTATAAATCATAAGCTAAGGAATGAAATGAAAAAAGTTTTCATGAGTTTGGCTGCTTAGTTTATTGTCATTGTGTGCAATCAATTTTGGTAATTTGGTTAAGTAGAGTGGTTAGATTATTGAGTTAATTTTGATAATTACTTCTGTTTGTTTGTAGTTTTATTAATGATGTTAAATGAAATTTTGTTTTAAAAGCAAATCTACTTTTACAATTACTTATGTACATATAAGAAAAGATCATAATTAGAAATGCATATTAAAAAAACATCTTAAACGATTTGTTTAATTTAAGCCACAATAAGTTTACAAAACTCCTCAATATCATTGTTCCACAATAATTTTGCTAACGATTAATATGTTTATCATATTTATTTTCTTTTTATTGTTAAAGGTAAAAATATGGTTCCAAAACAGAAGAATGAAATGGAAACGCTCCAAAAAGGCGCAACAAGACACAAAAAGTAAGGAGCCACACACAAGCGACGAGAAAAAGACCAAAGAGCCGTCCGACCACGATAAACAACCTACAATGGCGGCCGATTTGACAGCTGTCAAGCCGCCCCCCATGTTAGACAGGGACAGAATTATCGCACTAGAACGAGAGAGAGCTATGGCCGCCGCTAACTTTAATTCGAATTTGGAAAACAACAGACGCGGGTTGGCCGTTATGAATCAAGATGGCAGACCTGGCATCGACATGTTTAGGCCGTACGTAGTATGAAATTAATTATTTTTTTATTTATTTATCCAATTTTTAGTTGAAAGATACTGATATACTGATAGTGTGGAGTATACGCTGTTTTTTTATCTAGTCGTAAATAGTTAATTTAAGGCATTTCGTTTGTAAACCTTAAGCAATTAAGACCATGTCGTTGTAAAAAGTAATTATTGTATTAAATAAATAGTAAAAACTGGGTACGCTAAGATAATACTGCTACTATTGAGTACGTTATATTATAGTTAATATTTCATTGTTTCAATTTTTTAATCTATAAATTTGAAATAACTCTTCCCATTAAATGCTAAAGATCCTATTATAATATCTTAGTCAGCAATTCAAAATTAATTGATTTATTTGATTCAATACATCTATGAAAATGAAGAAGAGAGGATCAGCAGACTTTTTTAATGACTTCCACTGAATCAAAGATAGTTTTCATATAAGAAACAACACCTGGAAATATTTGGAAACCATCAGATTCTTATTCAAGATGTAAAATAAAAATATTTAGCTTTAATTTTTGAAAACTTAAAATGTTTTTGCACTATTATTAACATTATTTACTAAGGCCCCTATTTATAAATCACTCTGAATCCTAAGATCGATCTGAAAAGGTCGTTTTTATTGATAGATTATAATTTATAAATAGAAACGGCATCACAAAATCGATCTCAAAGTTGAGAGCAGTTCGTAAATACGGGCCTAAAAATGTGTACTATAGAGTAGGCAACATAAAGATTTACAAGAATTGTACATTATAGCTGCCATAATTTGTTACACTAAGATAATTCTATAAAAAATTAACTATGAATTTACTCTAATAAAACTAAATATATATTTGTGGTGACTTGTGAAAATGATTGTGGATTCAACACCCAACACGCACAATTTAATATGGGTGGAATTAAATGTACTATAGCAATGATATGTACCTAACTTATATATAGTTCTTTTTATCTACCTCATAAGACGCGTGAAATTTTATTAATTTATCATGAATAAAATAATCATTTTGACCGCCATCTTCTATTTGCAGTCAAAGTGACGTTGTATCTGTCAAAATTTTGTCTACTCTATATTGATGTACTTAATAAGTTATTTTGAACTGATACAGGCCAAATAAATATTAAAAAATAATATAAAATTAGAAATTAAATATATAAGATTTAAGCGATAAGTATTAATTATACTACAGTTATATATTTAAGAATTGTAAAATATTAGTTACGTTATGATATGTACTAATAAATAATATGTAAGTATATGTTTTTTAAACGGCATCTTTTTTCAGTATTATTATTATTTAGCTGTGACTTTATTTATTTAAGAATGACACTATATTAAAAGTACAGCTGCCTGTTCATAAATCGTGTTAATTTAATGACATAGTATACTAAAGAAATTATTATAATTAAATTATTTGTGTTATTTTTATTATCCCGCTTTGGTAGTGTGGTGTTGAGATCCCACAGTCAAAATGCAATGCCTCAAAAAGTGGGAATCGGTGAGTTAACCTGCTTTGTGGGAAAAGTGTACAGACGTTTTATATACCCTAATGAAAAAGTATTTTTTATTTGATTATTTCATTTTTAATATATTGATTGGTTAATTATATAAGTAACATTGCATTGTGAAAAACACTCTGACAGCACTAAATGTTTTTTTTTTAAATTTTGCAAAAATGTGGCTATGAAATTATCTATTGTTGTGCAAACATTATGTAAATAGAATTAACCTACTTAATTATATTAGTACCTATTAATTCATAAGAATTTGTATTGTATAAAACATAAAAAGTGTATTATACAGTGTATGTAAAGAAAATATTATAAATATAGTAAATATGTTTAAATACGTATTTTTCTTTTACTTAAACCTTTTAGCAGTTGGAACTGAATTTAAATTCGGAAGAATTTATCAAAATGTGGCTCTAGATACTGAAAAACATGTCATTGTATCATTTTAATTATAAAATTATAATAAAATAAAAATCCCAATATTGAATAATTATTGCGACCAAAAATATTTTGATCGCAATAAACAATGTGAAGTTGACATTTCTTTTTTCTTTGTCAACTCCGAGTCACTTAATTATATTCATTAATCATAGTTAATTAAATAAATAAAATAAACTAGAATAGGTGAAATTAAGCTTAATTTTTTATTATAATGAGGTCAGTCGTGGCGCAGGGGCACAAAGAGCAGCTGTAAGAGCGACGGGTTATGGGCTCGATCCCCATTCAATGAAATTAAATATTTATTTAAATTTATATTTCCTCGCCATCGTGTCGAGAGAAAGTGAGGAACGGAGTGTCTTGACACTAGATTCTCTCTGCCTACCCTGAGCTGATTTATTTTTTTTTAATTTAAATAATAAATAGTATATAAATACGAGAAGTATATATTAAATATTTTTACGCTATCGTTCACCATTAAGGAAATGCCTAGCACATAATATTACCAATATGCATCCGCTGGGCATAGAGATATTGCAGCTTTCAATATAAATAAATAATGGATCTATCCAAAACGCAAAAATATGTTGAAAATTTAAAATAGAGTGACATATCGCTAGACTTTTCCTTATCTATACGGCATAATAAACTGGACATCAATCCAATAATATATTTTTTGTAAGTCTCATTTCAGTATAATATCATGCAAAATAACATCAAGGAACTTGATCAAGTTCAAGCGAGTGTCTTATTTGATAAAAAAAATACATTTATAGTTCACATTGAACAAATAGAAAAACCGGGACTCAAACCTACTAGGGCTGGTTTTAAGAAAAAATAAAGAGTAACTCTAATTTTTCTTTAAACAAGTTATAATGATAACAATGTCAATGATATAATACTGTTGTACACATCTCTTGTTCGCAGCATCTTAGAATATTGTTAAGTGGTATGGAGACTCATATTGCGAGTCATTCTCCACTAATAGAACGAATACAATAAAGATTCTTGCGGTAGGTACCTATTATTATCAAACGGAATATCAAAAAAGACACTACCTTCTTAGTGTAAGGTAGAAAGGGGTTAAATATATTTTTTGTCTCAATTTTTTTTATCTTTGAAATTGACTGCCCTCAGTTACTCATCACCGGTGAGGTTTCCCCGTAATACAGTAACTCTCCTATACCCTCCACCCCGGGAAACCGTGTTTGGATCTAAGTCTCCTGTTCCTAGACTTTGCATGTTGGTTAATGAGTGACCTAGACCTATTTGACATAATGCTGTTAAAACTAGCAAAATTCGATTAATATTGAACACCAAAATCCAATCATTCTAATGTTAATCTAAACGTTCTTTAATTTTTTTTTGTACTTGTTTTGTGGCTATGCTTAGGAATTTATTTTCGCTCGAATATAGCAAGATGCATCTGCATGTAAGTGTTGTTACACCTAGTTTTAGTTTCATGTACTATGATGTATCTTTGGTGGATTAATAAATACAAATAAAATACCGCACCAAGGAAACGTGAAAATCTATTGTATATCATAAAAATTTAAAAAGTTATGGGTAGAGAGTGGAGTGTCTTAATACTAGGTTCCCTAAGCCAAGCTTATGCAGAATAATGCGAGAAGATGCTTTTTTTAAAGACGTTAATGATCGTCCACGGTGCGAAAGCGGCACACAGCATAACGCTGAATATTATTCAGGTTCATAAAAACCATAAAACAATTTAAATTTTAAGTATATATTATTAATATTATAATATGATATTGTGTTAGCGACAAAAAAATAAAAAAATAAGAACTATACGCACCTTTTGTCAAAATGTCAACTAAACACATAGTAAAAAACAACGCAAAGAGATGTTAATATACATTTAATTAAAATTAAATCAGTATATTTAAATTTATTAACTACCTACTTATTTAATATAGACTATGTATCTTCTATTTGTCTTCTTAATATATACTATAATTTAAACTAATTTTGCTCAATGCGAGTTAAACGCTAAGCGACTTCTCAGAGCTAAAAGTAAGAAGACCACCCACTTTTCTATTCAATTGATTTTAAAATTGAAAAATCCAAGTAAATGACAAATTTCAGCCTTTTAGGTGAAGAAAATAAAGCTAAATGTTAATATACATTTCACAATCTGTCGGCGAGCGATCGCTTACAGGATAAATTAGGGGAAGCTCTACAGCTACCGGCGGATAGGGTGCATAGGAATTGAGGAAAAACTGCCGGATTTTGGAGTATAGTTAAAATTATCTTGATATCAGAACCCTAGACAATTCAAGAGACTTCGGCTTAAAAGAAAATAGAAAAAAATCCTCGACAGAACTCGGTGTCTGTCCATATAAGCATATTTTCAGCTTCACGCTGTATCCCGCATCCAGCAGGGTAGGCATAGGGAATCTATTTTAAAGACACTGCGTTCCCCACTTTCTGCCGAATTCTGGGGGCATTGCGTGTTGAGTGTTTAAAGTTTAAATAAATATTTCATCTCCTCGAGTAGGGATCGAACCCACAACCAGTCGGTTTTAACAATATATCCAAATTACTGTAGATATTTTTAAAAAAGCGTTTCTAAAAAACATATGGCACAGAACTAGAAAACCTAATAAAGAAAAACTAAGTTTTAATAATTTTATAAGCCTCATATTAAGTAAGTAATGGCAATGTGTAACATGTAGAAAGTAAATTTTAACAAAAGAGGATTAGACTATATTATATACCAGTAATAGAAAAATAATAATCTGTTGTCAAAACTTACAGAATGATCAACTGCAATTATGACGTGTCGACATATTAAGGATTGCGTGTAATCAGTTGTTTCTTTATAATCTAAACGTTTTTTTTAGCTTCACACTGTATCTCACACATGCAGGATGGGCATAGGACCCTGGGACCCTAGTGTCAAGTATTATGACACTTTGTTCCCATTACAACAATTTTGTTCACTACCTTCCGCCGAATTCTCAACTCAGCGCCACGCTTTGCTTAGTTACTAGAGCCAAAAAATGAAATTATTCGTTCTGTCGCGTTTACAGTCGCATGGTTGTGCCCCTGCCGTCGTGGTGATGGCTTCAACTAACTTATATATAGAACTACTGTTCAACAGAACACAATAATAAGACGAATGTAATGGGCAAAAACTTGATATTTATTTAAAAAACGTATAAAAATTTGAACCTAGCGGGACTCGAACCCGCGCCTCTTGGAAACCGACCAGGCGCGACCAAAAGGCGCGGGTTCGAGTCCCGCTACGTTCAAATTTTTATAAGTTTTTTAAATAAGTATTTTTCATTCCTAAGTCTGGATTAACACTTTAAAAATGTTTAAAATATAAACTTGATATGTTTTCTAGTAGGCAGTCCGAGGTTCCGTCAGTCATCCTCCAATTCCATCATCAGCCCAGCTTATAACCATAATATTGTACTATCGTCTAATTTACATATTATTCCCAAATTTCATGATTATACAATAGTTAGAAAGTCTTATTACATAGTTACAGCGCGAACTAATAAAATTCAGTTAAAAATCCACACTATTACCAAAACGAACGTCACCCGAATCACTCGCGCGTATAAATTACGAAGGAAAAACTCAGCATTCGTTGCGCGTTCAGAAAGAGAGCTCTCCCTCTCGCTCTACGTCTTGTTACTTGTTGGGATCTATTCATAGACAGGCAGTTACAATTTACAATATTTTGTTAATGTTAAGACAAAATAAATCTGTGAATAAGTCTTAATAAGAATATAGGAGACGGGTGGGGAACGGAATGTCTTAGATTCGTGAGTGTCTTGTATCTCTTACTAGTGTTTTTATAAATATACGTTTTAGCGTTCAATTGAAGTAAATAAATATGTGTATTCAGTATGACAGATTGCACCTGATTAAAGTATATAAATATAACCTATATAGCCTTCCTCGATTAATATATATATTGTTTTTCAATTTGAACCAGTACTTTCTGAGTTTAACATGTTATATAAAATAACATGTTAAACTCGTTTTCAAATTTATAATATCAGTAAAGATAATAAATGCATCTTCTCGTTTCTTACATCTATCGTCATTATATACCACAGATTGGCAATTCTATTTTATTTTGTTTATATAATTATCACAGATAATGTAAAATTTTAAAAGCCAGCCTCGCCTATAGCTAGCTGGAGTGGGCGTGGCACGTCGTGATTGATGCCCTTTGTTTAAACAACACGCTCAAACTCAAGATACAGACGGACACGATTATATCTATTGTTATGTTCACTTCGCCGTCATATTATGAAATAGAAGCAATTTACCAAAAATGTTTGCTCTAACATTGTAATCAAGTTGAAATGTATTTGGAATTAGTTTATTGAAAATGTGTGTAATATACATAGCATATAAAGGTTGTGATATTGAACGTTTTTTTATTGAATTATCTTTGTCAATGTATTAGATAAAAGCTTTATTTTTTTGCTTTCATTGGTTTTCAATGCATGACATGCCTGTACATACATTTACGTTTTTTTAAGTTCACGTTGCATTCTGTAAATAGCCAGAGGTAACCTGGAAACCTAGTAGACACTTACGTTCCCCACGTTCCGCTGAATTCTCGACCATAAGTATTGCGTGTCAGAACGGAACACCGCGCTTGATCTACAACTTACTAACTACGTAGATACAGAATTTATGTACTACAATAAACATGACACAACACATAAAATTGTATACCAAACAATCAACACTTACCTACTACTTTCTGTATTTTTTTAAGACTACATATATTTTACTTATTTATATTTTGACTTTAATTTTTCTTAAATCTACAGAAATATTGTAAATAAAACAAATAATACGTGTATTTTATTCACATATTTTTTTTATTCATATAAATTTGTACTGTTACAGAGTAAATAAAAATAACTCTATGAACAAATAGCTAGGTAGTGTTCATTTACAAAAAGAAACGTCAAAGTCAAAAAGCGCGGGAACGGCGGTGCGTCATGGCGGGTTTACGTTACAAAATCAAACATCAAATATTGATATTCCCGAATCTGTATTCTGTTTGAGGTGCCGGATACTATTTGCAATTTCGCGTTTCGATCATCCGACATTGTTATTCTTGTGAATAAACTATTTGCATATAAAATTGACACGAGCTATGCCGCCGAGCTGGGAGTTGCGGCGCGCTGGAAAGTTACAGTCGTGAGTAGATATAACTAATAGTAGATATGTAATATGTATAAGTAAGCGTAATGTCAGTTAAGAGAAAAAAAAAAATTCTTGATACTGATTATTACTTGCTACGTTATGTCATACGGTCTACCTATATTATAAATATTTTTATTTTGTAAGTGAAACCAGTATTTTAACTAGAACTCTCTTTTTCACCGTATAACCGCTTCGTATGTGTTCTATACAATGTGTACAAGTGATTAGTGCTAAACTGGCACTTTCGGAACGCCGTTTGTACCCGTACATTTATGTAATTATATAATAAATGAATTTGAAATGAATAAATATTTTTGTTATATAAAGTAAAAATGACAAATTGTGGGTTCGATTCCCACTGGAACATATGAAATATTCAATATTTCCAATTCCTCGCTCTGGTGACGAGGCAAGCTGTTTCGTTGAATCCCGCTACTCAACACGCAATACCTTTAGAATTCGGCGGAAAGCGGCGTGAGGAACAAATGTATCTTAATGTGAACGCCAGTGTCTTAACACTAGGATACCTTTACCTACCCTGTTATGGGTATTACCGCGTGATACAGTATGGAGCTAAAAATATATATATTATGATATGTTATTTCTTTTTTTGTATTTTTACATTTCTTCGCTCCGGTGGTGTTTAAGATCTAAGCGCGGCGTTGAGTTCCGCCATTCAACACGCAATACCTCCAGAATTCGGCAGAAAGTGAGGAACGGAGTGTCTTAACATCAGGTTCCTTCTGCCTACCCTGCTGTATGCGGAATACAGCGTGAGGCTGATTTATTCAAATTTTTAATTTAAGTAAATATTATTAAAAAATATACATGAAAACATAAAATATTATCGCAAAAACATTCTTTAAAAACAAAAAGTATCACAATGATTTCTTCACTCTGATAAAGAAAAATATTAAGGTGGATGTTATAAAACACTAGCGACATAAACTAATACTACGACATAAAAGCGTGGAGAACGATAATGTCGTAACGGGAACAAAGAGTTTTAACACTAGAATCCTAGGGTCTTCTACCTACCCTGCTATGTGATACAGTGTGAATTTAAATAAACTTTTAAAAATTTAAGTAGCTACTGGACGAGTATTGCCATTGGCAAATAATAGCTATTGGCACAAGCTCCCAAACATATAGCCTTATCAAATTACCCTCAAACATTTTTTTTTCACAAAAAAAATCTTTAAAAATAAATCTCTTAAAATATCAAATATAAAATTTACAAAGAGTAAACACATATAAAATGAGAGAGTAGATACACAGACACATTAGTCGGACGGCAAGGCGGGAAGGCGCCAGTTAATTCATAAAGACATAAAGATATAAAGCATTACACTGTACATAACTAAAAGTAAAATAATATAAACCATATTAATTCAATTCAAAATTAAATAAGTACCTAATATAAGTATTGCCATTGACAAAAAATATTCGTAATAACATTTGGCACAAGCATCCACACAAACAGCCTTATCAAATTACCCTCATAAATAAAAATATTATCACGTCCCTACAAAAATGTTCCTTATAAAATAACAAATGTACAATTTAAAAAGAATAAAGGCATGTATAAAATAAAAGAGTACACAGTAACAGTCACAAACGCCGGCGGACGGCGAGGCGGGAAGACGCCCGTTGATTGGTGCAAATTGAATTTACCGTGGGGGGTATTGTCGTGTTGGCGATCGCTGGCTGATTGCTCGTTTGCGGTGCGACTAGCTTTTGCGGACATGGCTTTTAACATTATAATATATTATACATTTCACATATTTTTTCATTATATGATATATATGTACCCTTGTGGTGCAGTGGCACAGCGTCTGACTGTAAACATGACGGTTGTGTGCTCGATTTACCACTCGTAAGAATAAACATCTTCCTTTTGTCCATGCTCTGGTAATAAGACAAAGCGGGATGTTTGATTTCGGTTATTCAACAGATAATGTCTTTAAAATTGGACTAAAATTAGGAGACGGAGTGCCTACCGTCTACCCTGCTATATGTGGGTTACAGCCTAAAGACATTAAGAAAAAAAACTTAAACTGAAATAAACAAAGTATAAACTAAACATATAATCTCACTATCCTTATTTAGAGCAAAAAATCTATAAATCTGGAGGATAAATTCTTATAAGACTATGATAATGCTTGAAATATTTTCATTTGTCTTGCAAAACCACTAACTTGATAAAGAGTTGAGTTACGTAATTCTATTCAATTTTGCTGAACTGAAATAAAACAATAAAGACGGATCCAAGACAAGTTTGAATTCAATGGTTATAAAAATATGACACAGAATTTCTGTACTTGTTTGCTTTTAAAAGTATTTTATTTCACAATAAACCAGTCTTATCCTCCCAATTCTCACGCAGTGCTACCAGTTTACATGATTGTCCGTGACGAGGTAGCAACACCGCTCAAACAATGCCCGAATCAACTTTCCTTGAATACTAAGATTATTTCCCTTGG
The DNA here is from genome assembly GCA_013421005.1 of Heliconius erato x Heliconius himera. Lineage (NCBI taxonomy): Eukaryota > Metazoa > Arthropoda > Insecta > Lepidoptera > Nymphalidae > Heliconius > Heliconius erato x Heliconius himera. The sequence goes on along the minus strand of JAATLQ010038498.1, from coordinate 59,623 downwards.
AAATACATAGCTTGCTTAGGGTTGAAAGACCACAGACGGACAAATTTGTATGTTTAACGCTTGTTATATATACATACTCGTATATCTTTAGGCTTTTATAAGTTAAAAATCGTAAAATTTTAAAGAAAAAATATTTTTAATACATTTTCATATATTAATTTTAACTGACTAACATGATGGTTGTCGGTTCGATTTTTCTGGAGGAAATGTATTTTCTTCATCAGCTCGTTATGATAAAAGAAACCGTGGAGTTGATTTCCACCATTTAACTCATTGTCACTAACTCGGGTGGCAATTGGTAAACGGAGTTTTTGTCATTAGATTTTATGCCTGTATACAGTATACAGCGTGAAACTTAAAAATACAGGATAAGCCTTCAGATAAAATGAAACGCCTTCAGATAAAGACTAAACTCGAGGATTGTTATTCGATCGTCACTCGAGGGAATGATTTATTATCTTCATTTAGCCGCCATTTATCTTGCAATGTCTCGAATTCTTGACCCTAGGTTCTCTGCCTACCCTGCCCTGCTATACACCTGAAAAAATACAGAATAAACCTACTATATAAAGACAAACACTGATTCCTCCATAAGAACTTACACAAAACAAATCAAAACATTAACAATGCTACCGCATTACGCTAATAGCCTCACAGAATGTACACGCAATTTAGGTAAAAGCCAAGAAAAGATAAAATGGCAATAAATTGGTAGCGCCATCTATACGATTGAATAATTCAACAGCTAATAGACGTTAAGTTTGCTTGTTACTTCAAATCATTTTTATTATGTACTTATTAATATATTAATATCAATTATATTTTGTAAAGCTATCTGTATGATACTAAGATATTACTACACTGTATTTTTATATATAGATTTACTTTTTTTTAACAATTTTCTATAAAATTCTAAAAACTACCCTCGGATCAATAATTTATTTAGAACAGAAGAAACAGCAACTTATCTATGTAAAAAATAATTTAGCTAAGTTAGCTCTTTTAAATTATGTGTAAAAATTTAAATTTTTTAGGTACTTAAAATAAAATTTTATAATTTAATTTAGTAGAAAAGTTAACCCAGTTCAGTCGAAGTCGCCGTAGCACATGGACACAAGTGTGCGACTGTAAACGCGACAAGTTCTCTCTCTAGGAATTAACTAACATTATCATTTCCTCGCTCTGGTGACGAGACAAAGTGCTTGAGTTCCACTACTCAACACACAATGTCTCCCTCCTCCACAATGGAAAACAGAAGATTAGACAGTATTAAGCGGTTGAACTTAACACCGCGCTTGGTCTTACCAAAGGAAAAAAAATTAAAAGTATTTCTTGTTAGCATAAGTTTCTTATAATGTAGTAATAGGTGTCACTGTAATTACAAGTACGTCATTTGATATTGTTTCCATTATCGATTGTATTAAGTGGCGGTAGTGTGCTGCGTCTTTTCCGGTGGATTTCCAATATAAGCACAAACGACACGGCACTCATGTTCATTACGTTCTAAGATATTGTCAAGACAACTTGTCATTATAATTCATATTTCAATATTGTGACTACGAGAGTATATG
>JAATLQ010038498.1:0-57952 GCA_013421005.1 Heliconius erato x Heliconius himera | reverse complement strand
GAAATACTTTTAATTTTTTTTCCTTTGGTAAGACCAAGCGCGGTGTTAAGTTCAACCGCTTAATACTGTCTAATCTTCTGTTTTCCATTGTGGAGGAGGGAGACATTGTGTGTTGAGTAGTGGAACTCAAGCACTTTGTCTCGTCACCAGAGCGAGGAAATGATAATGTTAGTTAATTCCTAGAGAGAGAACTTGTCGCGTTTACAGTCGCACACTTGTGTCCATGTGCTACGGCGACTTCGACTGAACTGGGTTAACTTTTCTACTAAATTAAATTATAAAATTTTATTTTAAGTACCTAAAAAATTTAAATTTTTACACATAATTTAAAAGAGCTAACTTAGCTAAATTATTTTTTACATAGATAAGTTGCTGTTTCTTCTGTTCTAAATAAATTATTGATCCGAGGGTAGTTTTTAGAATTTTATAGAAAATTGTTAAAAAAAAGTAAATCTATATATAAAAATACAGTGTAGTAATATCTTAGTATCATACAGATAGCTTTACAAAATATAATTGATATTAATATATTAATAAGTACATAATAAAAATGATTTGAAGTAACAAGCAAACTTAACGTCTATTAGCTGTTGAATTATTCAATCGTATAGATGGCGCTACCAATTTATTGCCATTTTATCTTTTCTTGGCTTTTACCTAAATTGCGTGTACATTCTGTGAGGCTATTAGCGTAATGCGGTAGCATTGTTAATGTTTTGATTTGTTTTGTGTAAGTTCTTATGGAGGAATCAGTGTTTGTCTTTATATAGTAGGTTTATTCTGTATTTTTTCAGGTGTATAGCAGGGCAGGGTAGGCAGAGAACCTAGGGTCAAGAATTCGAGACATTGCAAGATAAATGGCGGCTAAATGAAGATAATAAATCATTCCCTCGAGTGACGATCGAATAACAATCCTCGAGTTTAGTCTTTATCTGAAGGCGTTTCATTTTATCTGAAGGCTTATCCTGTATTTTTAAGTTTCACGCTGTATACTGTATACAGGCATAAAATCTAATGACAAAAACTCCGTTTACCAATTGCCACCCGAGTTAGTGACAATGAGTTAAATGGTGGAAATCAACTCCACGGTTTCTTTTATCATAACGAGCTGATGAAGAAAATACATTTCCTCCAGAAAAATCGAACCGACAACCATCATGTTAGTCAGTTAAAATTAATATATGAAAATGTATTAAAAATATTTTTTCTTTAAAATTTTACGATTTTTAACTTATAAAAGCCTAAAGATATACGAGTATGTATATATAACAAGCGTTAAACATACAAATTTGTCCGTCTGTGGTCTTTCAACCCTAAGCAAGCTATGTATTTCCAAGGGAAATAATCTTAGTATTCAAGGAAAGTTGATTCGGGCATTGTTTGAGCGGTGTTGCTACCTCGTCACGGACAATCATGTAAACTGGTAGCACTGCGTGAGAATTGGGAGGATAAGACTGGTTTATTGTGAAATAAAATACTTTTAAAAGCAAACAAGTACAGAAATTCTGTGTCATATTTTTATAACCATTGAATTCAAACTTGTCTTGGATCCGTCTTTATTGTTTTATTTCAGTTCAGCAAAATTGAATAGAATTACGTAACTCAACTCTTTATCAAGTTAGTGGTTTTGCAAGACAAATGAAAATATTTCAAGCATTATCATAGTCTTATAAGAATTTATCCTCCAGATTTATAGATTTTTTGCTCTAAATAAGGATAGTGAGATTATATGTTTAGTTTATACTTTGTTTATTTCAGTTTAAGTTTTTTTTCTTAATGTCTTTAGGCTGTAACCCACATATAGCAGGGTAGACGGTAGGCACTCCGTCTCCTAATTTTAGTCCAATTTTAAAGACATTATCTGTTGAATAACCGAAATCAAACATCCCGCTTTGTCTTATTACCAGAGCATGGACAAAAGGAAGATGTTTATTCTTACGAGTGGTAAATCGAGCACACAACCGTCATGTTTACAGTCAGACGCTGTGCCACTGCACCACAAGGGTACATATATATCATATAATGAAAAAATATGTGAAATGTATAATATATTATAATGTTAAAAGCCATGTCCGCAAAAGCTAGTCGCACCGCAAACGAGCAATCAGCCAGCGATCGCCAACACGACAATACCCCCCACGGTAAATTCAATTTGCACCAATCAACGGGCGTCTTCCCGCCTCGCCGTCCGCCGGCGTTTGTGACTGTTACTGTGTACTCTTTTATTTTATACATGCCTTTATTCTTTTTAAATTGTACATTTGTTATTTTATAAGGAACATTTTTGTAGGGACGTGATAATATTTTTATTTATGAGGGTAATTTGATAAGGCTGTTTGTGTGGATGCTTGTGCCAAATGTTATTACGAATATTTTTTGTCAATGGCAATACTTATATTAGGTACTTATTTAATTTTGAATTGAATTAATATGGTTTATATTATTTTACTTTTAGTTATGTACAGTGTAATGCTTTATATCTTTATGTCTTTATGAATTAACTGGCGCCTTCCCGCCTTGCCGTCCGACTAATGTGTCTGTGTATCTACTCTCTCATTTTATATGTGTTTACTCTTTGTAAATTTTATATTTGATATTTTAAGAGATTTATTTTTAAAGATTTTTTTTGTGAAAAAAAAATGTTTGAGGGTAATTTGATAAGGCTATATGTTTGGGAGCTTGTGCCAATAGCTATTATTTGCCAATGGCAATACTCGTCCAGTAGCTACTTAAATTTTTAAAAGTTTATTTAAATTCACACTGTATCACATAGCAGGGTAGGTAGAAGACCCTAGGATTCTAGTGTTAAAACTCTTTGTTCCCGTTACGACATTATCGTTCTCCACGCTTTTATGTCGTAGTATTAGTTTATGTCGCTAGTGTTTTATAACATCCACCTTAATATTTTTCTTTATCAGAGTGAAGAAATCATTGTGATACTTTTTGTTTTTAAAGAATGTTTTTGCGATAATATTTTATGTTTTCATGTATATTTTTTAATAATATTTACTTAAATTAAAAATTTGAATAAATCAGCCTCACGCTGTATTCCGCATACAGCAGGGTAGGCAGAAGGAACCTGATGTTAAGACACTCCGTTCCTCACTTTCTGCCGAATTCTGGAGGTATTGCGTGTTGAATGGCGGAACTCAACGCCGCGCTTAGATCTTAAACACCACCGGAGCGAAGAAATGTAAAAATACAAAAAAAGAAATAACATATCATAATATATATATTTTTAGCTCCATACTGTATCACGCGGTAATACCCATAACAGGGTAGGTAAAGGTATCCTAGTGTTAAGACACTGGCGTTCACATTAAGATACATTTGTTCCTCACGCCGCTTTCCGCCGAATTCTAAAGGTATTGCGTGTTGAGTAGCGGGATTCAACGAAACAGCTTGCCTCGTCACCAGAGCGAGGAATTGGAAATATTGAATATTTCATATGTTCCAGTGGGAATCGAACCCACAATTTGTCATTTTTACTTTATATAACAAAAATATTTATTCATTTCAAATTCATTTATTATATAATTACATAAATGTACGGGTACAAACGGCGTTCCGAAAGTGCCAGTTTAGCACTAATCACTTGTACACATTGTATAGAACACATACGAAGCGGTTATACGGTGAAAAAGAGAGTTCTAGTTAAAATACTGGTTTCACTTACAAAATAAAAATATTTATAATATAGGTAGACCGTATGACATAACGTAGCAAGTAATAATCAGTATCAAGAATTTTTTTTTTTCTCTTAACTGACATTACGCTTACTTATACATATTACATATCTACTATTAGTTATATCTACTCACGACTGTAACTTTCCAGCGCGCCGCAACTCCCAGCTCGGCGGCATAGCTCGTGTCAATTTTATATGCAAATAGTTTATTCACAAGAATAACAATGTCGGATGATCGAAACGCGAAATTGCAAATAGTATCCGGCACCTCAAACAGAATACAGATTCGGGAATATCAATATTTGATGTTTGATTTTGTAACGTAAACCCGCCATGACGCACCGCCGTTCCCGCGCTTTTTGACTTTGACGTTTCTTTTTGTAAATGAACACTACCTAGCTATTTGTTCATAGAGTTATTTTTATTTACTCTGTAACAGTACAAATTTATATGAATAAAAAAAATATGTGAATAAAATACACGTATTATTTGTTTTATTTACAATATTTCTGTAGATTTAAGAAAAATTAAAGTCAAAATATAAATAAGTAAAATATATGTAGTCTTAAAAAAATACAGAAAGTAGTAGGTAAGTGTTGATTGTTTGGTATACAATTTTATGTGTTGTGTCATGTTTATTGTAGTACATAAATTCTGTATCTACGTAGTTAGTAAGTTGTAGATCAAGCGCGGTGTTCCGTTCTGACACGCAATACTTATGGTCGAGAATTCAGCGGAACGTGGGGAACGTAAGTGTCTACTAGGTTTCCAGGTTACCTCTGGCTATTTACAGAATGCAACGTGAACTTAAAAAAACGTAAATGTATGTACAGGCATGTCATGCATTGAAAACCAATGAAAGCAAAAAAATAAAGCTTTTATCTAATACATTGACAAAGATAATTCAATAAAAAAACGTTCAATATCACAACCTTTATATGCTATGTATATTACACACATTTTCAATAAACTAATTCCAAATACATTTCAACTTGATTACAATGTTAGAGCAAACATTTTTGGTAAATTGCTTCTATTTCATAATATGACGGCGAAGTGAACATAACAATAGATATAATCGTGTCCGTCTGTATCTTGAGTTTGAGCGTGTTGTTTAAACAAAGGGCATCAATCACGACGTGCCACGCCCACTCCAGCTAGCTATAGGCGAGGCTGGCTTTTAAAATTTTACATTATCTGTGATAATTATATAAACAAAATAAAATAGAATTGCCAATCTGTGGTATATAATGACGATAGATGTAAGAAACGAGAAGATGCATTTATTATCTTTACTGATATTATAAATTTGAAAACGAGTTTAACATGTTATTTTATATAACATGTTAAACTCAGAAAGTACTGGTTCAAATTGAAAAACAATATATATATTAATCGAGGAAGGCTATATAGGTTATATTTATATACTTTAATCAGGTGCAATCTGTCATACTGAATACACATATTTATTTACTTCAATTGAACGCTAAAACGTATATTTATAAAAACACTAGTAAGAGATACAAGACACTCACGAATCTAAGACATTCCGTTCCCCACCCGTCTCCTATATTCTTATTAAGACTTATTCACAGATTTATTTTGTCTTAACATTAACAAAATATTGTAAATTGTAACTGCCTGTCTATGAATAGATCCCAACAAGTAACAAGACGTAGAGCGAGAGGGAGAGCTCTCTTTCTGAACGCGCAACGAATGCTGAGTTTTTCCTTCGTAATTTATACGCGCGAGTGATTCGGGTGACGTTCGTTTTGGTAATAGTGTGGATTTTTAACTGAATTTTATTAGTTCGCGCTGTAACTATGTAATAAGACTTTCTAACTATTGTATAATCATGAAATTTGGGAATAATATGTAAATTAGACGATAGTACAATATTATGGTTATAAGCTGGGCTGATGATGGAATTGGAGGATGACTGACGGAACCTCGGACTGCCTACTAGAAAACATATCAAGTTTATATTTTAAACATTTTTAAAGTGTTAATCCAGACTTAGGAATGAAAAATACTTATTTAAAAAACTTATAAAAATTTGAACGTAGCGGGACTCGAACCCGCGCCTTTTGGTCGCGCCTGGTCGGTTTCCAAGAGGCGCGGGTTCGAGTCCCGCTAGGTTCAAATTTTTATACGTTTTTTAAATAAATATCAAGTTTTTGCCCATTACATTCGTCTTATTATTGTGTTCTGTTGAACAGTAGTTCTATATATAAGTTAGTTGAAGCCATCACCACGACGGCAGGGGCACAACCATGCGACTGTAAACGCGACAGAACGAATAATTTCATTTTTTGGCTCTAGTAACTAAGCAAAGCGTGGCGCTGAGTTGAGAATTCGGCGGAAGGTAGTGAACAAAATTGTTGTAATGGGAACAAAGTGTCATAATACTTGACACTAGGGTCCCAGGGTCCTATGCCCATCCTGCATGTGTGAGATACAGTGTGAAGCTAAAAAAAACGTTTAGATTATAAAGAAACAACTGATTACACGCAATCCTTAATATGTCGACACGTCATAATTGCAGTTGATCATTCTGTAAGTTTTGACAACAGATTATTATTTTTCTATTACTGGTATATAATATAGTCTAATCCTCTTTTGTTAAAATTTACTTTCTACATGTTACACATTGCCATTACTTACTTAATATGAGGCTTATAAAATTATTAAAACTTAGTTTTTCTTTATTAGGTTTTCTAGTTCTGTGCCATATGTTTTTTAGAAACGCTTTTTTAAAAATATCTACAGTAATTTGGATATATTGTTAAAACCGACTGGTTGTGGGTTCGATCCCTACTCGAGGAGATGAAATATTTATTTAAACTTTAAACACTCAACACGCAATGCCCCCAGAATTCGGCAGAAAGTGGGGAACGCAGTGTCTTTAAAATAGATTCCCTATGCCTACCCTGCTGGATGCGGGATACAGCGTGAAGCTGAAAATATGCTTATATGGACAGACACCGAGTTCTGTCGAGGATTTTTTTCTATTTTCTTTTAAGCCGAAGTCTCTTGAATTGTCTAGGGTTCTGATATCAAGATAATTTTAACTATACTCCAAAATCCGGCAGTTTTTCCTCAATTCCTATGCACCCTATCCGCCGGTAGCTGTAGAGCTTCCCCTAATTTATCCTGTAAGCGATCGCTCGCCGACAGATTGTGAAATGTATATTAACATTTAGCTTTATTTTCTTCACCTAAAAGGCTGAAATTTGTCATTTACTTGGATTTTTCAATTTTAAAATCAATTGAATAGAAAAGTGGGTGGTCTTCTTACTTTTAGCTCTGAGAAGTCGCTTAGCGTTTAACTCGCATTGAGCAAAATTAGTTTAAATTATAGTATATATTAAGAAGACAAATAGAAGATACATAGTCTATATTAAATAAGTAGGTAGTTAATAAATTTAAATATACTGATTTAATTTTAATTAAATGTATATTAACATCTCTTTGCGTTGTTTTTTACTATGTGTTTAGTTGACATTTTGACAAAAGGTGCGTATAGTTCTTATTTTTTTATTTTTTTGTCGCTAACACAATATCATATTATAATATTAATAATATATACTTAAAATTTAAATTGTTTTATGGTTTTTATGAACCTGAATAATATTCAGCGTTATGCTGTGTGCCGCTTTCGCACCGTGGACGATCATTAACGTCTTTAAAAAAAGCATCTTCTCGCATTATTCTGCATAAGCTTGGCTTAGGGAACCTAGTATTAAGACACTCCACTCTCTACCCATAACTTTTTAAATTTTTATGATATACAATAGATTTTCACGTTTCCTTGGTGCGGTATTTTATTTGTATTTATTAATCCACCAAAGATACATCATAGTACATGAAACTAAAACTAGGTGTAACAACACTTACATGCAGATGCATCTTGCTATATTCGAGCGAAAATAAATTCCTAAGCATAGCCACAAAACAAGTACAAAAAAAAATTAAAGAACGTTTAGATTAACATTAGAATGATTGGATTTTGGTGTTCAATATTAATCGAATTTTGCTAGTTTTAACAGCATTATGTCAAATAGGTCTAGGTCACTCATTAACCAACATGCAAAGTCTAGGAACAGGAGACTTAGATCCAAACACGGTTTCCCGGGGTGGAGGGTATAGGAGAGTTACTGTATTACGGGGAAACCTCACCGGTGATGAGTAACTGAGGGCAGTCAATTTCAAAGATAAAAAAAATTGAGACAAAAAATATATTTAACCCCTTTCTACCTTACACTAAGAAGGTAGTGTCTTTTTTGATATTCCGTTTGATAATAATAGGTACCTACCGCAAGAATCTTTATTGTATTCGTTCTATTAGTGGAGAATGACTCGCAATATGAGTCTCCATACCACTTAACAATATTCTAAGATGCTGCGAACAAGAGATGTGTACAACAGTATTATATCATTGACATTGTTATCATTATAACTTGTTTAAAGAAAAATTAGAGTTACTCTTTATTTTTTCTTAAAACCAGCCCTAGTAGGTTTGAGTCCCGGTTTTTCTATTTGTTCAATGTGAACTATAAATGTATTTTTTTTATCAAATAAGACACTCGCTTGAACTTGATCAAGTTCCTTGATGTTATTTTGCATGATATTATACTGAAATGAGACTTACAAAAAATATATTATTGGATTGATGTCCAGTTTATTATGCCGTATAGATAAGGAAAAGTCTAGCGATATGTCACTCTATTTTAAATTTTCAACATATTTTTGCGTTTTGGATAGATCCATTATTTATTTATATTGAAAGCTGCAATATCTCTATGCCCAGCGGATGCATATTGGTAATATTATGTGCTAGGCATTTCCTTAATGGTGAACGATAGCGTAAAAATATTTAATATATACTTCTCGTATTTATATACTATTTATTATTTAAATTAAAAAAAAATAAATCAGCTCAGGGTAGGCAGAGAGAATCTAGTGTCAAGACACTCCGTTCCTCACTTTCTCTCGACACGATGGCGAGGAAATATAAATTTAAATAAATATTTAATTTCATTGAATGGGGATCGAGCCCATAACCCGTCGCTCTTACAGCTGCTCTTTGTGCCCCTGCGCCACGACTGACCTCATTATAATAAAAAATTAAGCTTAATTTCACCTATTCTAGTTTATTTTATTTATTTAATTAACTATGATTAATGAATATAATTAAGTGACTCGGAGTTGACAAAGAAAAAAGAAATGTCAACTTCACATTGTTTATTGCGATCAAAATATTTTTGGTCGCAATAATTATTCAATATTGGGATTTTTATTTTATTATAATTTTATAATTAAAATGATACAATGACATGTTTTTCAGTATCTAGAGCCACATTTTGATAAATTCTTCCGAATTTAAATTCAGTTCCAACTGCTAAAAGGTTTAAGTAAAAGAAAAATACGTATTTAAACATATTTACTATATTTATAATATTTTCTTTACATACACTGTATAATACACTTTTTATGTTTTATACAATACAAATTCTTATGAATTAATAGGTACTAATATAATTAAGTAGGTTAATTCTATTTACATAATGTTTGCACAACAATAGATAATTTCATAGCCACATTTTTGCAAAATTTAAAAAAAAAACATTTAGTGCTGTCAGAGTGTTTTTCACAATGCAATGTTACTTATATAATTAACCAATCAATATATTAAAAATGAAATAATCAAATAAAAAATACTTTTTCATTAGGGTATATAAAACGTCTGTACACTTTTCCCACAAAGCAGGTTAACTCACCGATTCCCACTTTTTGAGGCATTGCATTTTGACTGTGGGATCTCAACACCACACTACCAAAGCGGGATAATAAAAATAACACAAATAATTTAATTATAATAATTTCTTTAGTATACTATGTCATTAAATTAACACGATTTATGAACAGGCAGCTGTACTTTTAATATAGTGTCATTCTTAAATAAATAAAGTCACAGCTAAATAATAATAATACTGAAAAAAGATGCCGTTTAAAAAACATATACTTACATATTATTTATTAGTACATATCATAACGTAACTAATATTTTACAATTCTTAAATATATAACTGTAGTATAATTAATACTTATCGCTTAAATCTTATATATTTAATTTCTAATTTTATATTATTTTTTAATATTTATTTGGCCTGTATCAGTTCAAAATAACTTATTAAGTACATCAATATAGAGTAGACAAAATTTTGACAGATACAACGTCACTTTGACTGCAAATAGAAGATGGCGGTCAAAATGATTATTTTATTCATGATAAATTAATAAAATTTCACGCGTCTTATGAGGTAGATAAAAAGAACTATATATAAGTTAGGTACATATCATTGCTATAGTACATTTAATTCCACCCATATTAAATTGTGCGTGTTGGGTGTTGAATCCACAATCATTTTCACAAGTCACCACAAATATATATTTAGTTTTATTAGAGTAAATTCATAGTTAATTTTTTATAGAATTATCTTAGTGTAACAAATTATGGCAGCTATAATGTACAATTCTTGTAAATCTTTATGTTGCCTACTCTATAGTACACATTTTTAGGCCCGTATTTACGAACTGCTCTCAACTTTGAGATCGATTTTGTGATGCCGTTTCTATTTATAAATTATAATCTATCAATAAAAACGACCTTTTCAGATCGATCTTAGGATTCAGAGTGATTTATAAATAGGGGCCTTAGTAAATAATGTTAATAATAGTGCAAAAACATTTTAAGTTTTCAAAAATTAAAGCTAAATATTTTTATTTTACATCTTGAATAAGAATCTGATGGTTTCCAAATATTTCCAGGTGTTGTTTCTTATATGAAAACTATCTTTGATTCAGTGGAAGTCATTAAAAAAGTCTGCTGATCCTCTCTTCTTCATTTTCATAGATGTATTGAATCAAATAAATCAATTAATTTTGAATTGCTGACTAAGATATTATAATAGGATCTTTAGCATTTAATGGGAAGAGTTATTTCAAATTTATAGATTAAAAAATTGAAACAATGAAATATTAACTATAATATAACGTACTCAATAGTAGCAGTATTATCTTAGCGTACCCAGTTTTTACTATTTATTTAATACAATAATTACTTTTTACAACGACATGGTCTTAATTGCTTAAGGTTTACAAACGAAATGCCTTAAATTAACTATTTACGACTAGATAAAAAAACAGCGTATACTCCACACTATCAGTATATCAGTATCTTTCAACTAAAAATTGGATAAATAAATAAAAAAATAATTAATTTCATACTACGTACGGCCTAAACATGTCGATGCCAGGTCTGCCATCTTGATTCATAACGGCCAACCCGCGTCTGTTGTTTTCCAAATTCGAATTAAAGTTAGCGGCGGCCATAGCTCTCTCTCGTTCTAGTGCGATAATTCTGTCCCTGTCTAACATGGGGGGCGGCTTGACAGCTGTCAAATCGGCCGCCATTGTAGGTTGTTTATCGTGGTCGGACGGCTCTTTGGTCTTTTTCTCGTCGCTTGTGTGTGGCTCCTTACTTTTTGTGTCTTGTTGCGCCTTTTTGGAGCGTTTCCATTTCATTCTTCTGTTTTGGAACCATATTTTTACCTTTAACAATAAAAAGAAAATAAATATGATAAACATATTAATCGTTAGCAAAATTATTGTGGAACAATGATATTGAGGAGTTTTGTAAACTTATTGTGGCTTAAATTAAACAAATCGTTTAAGATGTTTTTTTAATATGCATTTCTAATTATGATCTTTTCTTATATGTACATAAGTAATTGTAAAAGTAGATTTGCTTTTAAAACAAAATTTCATTTAACATCATTAATAAAACTACAAACAAACAGAAGTAATTATCAAAATTAACTCAATAATCTAACCACTCTACTTAACCAAATTACCAAAATTGATTGCACACAATGACAATAAACTAAGCAGCCAAACTCATGAAAACTTTTTTCATTTCATTCCTTAGCTTATGATTTATAACATAAGATTAAAACGACCCGCATAAAAGCCCCACGCCATAACATTTATTGCGTATCACACCGCCCCTGTAATCTTGTAAAGCCTGTAAGCTGAAATCCGGGCATCGTTCAACTTGACAGCCACTTGCGAATGTCAAAATAGGGTTGTTTTTAGTGTCGGGGGACGTAAAAATGTGAATTTGGGTTATTTTAAGAGTGGTGTAGGTAGTTTATTAGGATTTGTGGTTTTTTGTATGGTTTTACGTGTTATATAGTTTGTTTAGGAAATTTTGGCACAATGTTTTTTGTTGCTCTATATAGCTACAAGTATCTTATGTTTAATGAAGAAATTAATTAAATTTCTTTAAAACATTTAAATTTTAAAGTATAAGATACATTACATTTATAAACAAATCTATGGATTTCTTGTAGGACAAAGATTTAAATATGATTTTTTTAAATATATAGACGATAATATCTTCATTTCATATTGACAGGTAATTTTTTCTCCTATTTCCTCTATTCGCCTACATGATAAAGTTCTTTTTATACCTGTGTCTCAGTAAGCATCAAACTGGTAGCCACTTCAAATCTCTTCGGTCTCGACAGATACTTGTTCATGCGGAATTGCTTCTCCAGCTCAAGGAGTTGCTGTGACGTGAATGCGGTGCGAGGCCGTCTGGTCTTCCCAAGAAGGGCGTGTGGCGCGCCTGAGGGCAAAAGATGTTATTCCTGTTAGAGGTACAACTATCATTTAATAAGCATTGATCGTAGTTTTATTTTTATAATTAATAGTTGTCATTTCAGCTTTGATGGGCGCTAAGTCTGAAAAATGGAAAACTATGTTTTGAACTAATATAAAATAGGTATGAGTTAATTGTAGAATTATAATTTTGTATCAAATATTTTTATATATAGAGGCCGGTCGTGGCGCAGCGGCACGAGGTGTGACTGCAAAACCGACTGGTTGTGGGTTCGATCCCCACTCGAGGAGATGAAATATTTACTGAAATTTATATTTCTATTTCTTCGCTCTGGTGTCGAGGTTAAGCGCGGCGTTGAGTTCTGCCACTCAACACGCAATGCCTCCAGAATCCGGCAGAAAGTGGGGAACGGAGTGTCTTAACACTAGGTTCCCTCTGCCTACCCTGCTGTGTGGGGGATACAGCATGAAGCTAATTTCATGTAATTTAATTTAATCAATTATTTTTTTTAATTATTAATTAATTACAGAATATTGTTTTATTTTCTTGTGCATTATGTTAAAACGTATGCGTAAAAGTTTAAATTATTCCTATATACTTCCCCAAAGCCGAAAAAATCATCCGTTATTAATAAATTAAACAAAATATTGTCTATATTATATTAAACACTTATACAGATTATAGTAATAATCAACAGATAAAGCAATTTAGTCAGAATTCCATCAAAGCACAGATAACTGATAAGTTATTTTAATTACGCCGATTGTAGTGTTGTTTTCGATTATCTCGCTAATTGTTTCAATAATTGCCTAACTTTATCTCTTATAGATATAGGTACCTATTATATCGAATGAGCAATCAGACATTTAGGCGGCAAATGTGGTGTTATATTTTGTGGACTATGTTTGTGACTGCGGTTTGGCTTGTTTTTTTTTATTATTTTGAATGAATGACATATTTGTTGCTAAGTTAATCGAAAATTTCATTTTTTTAATACCCTTTTTATTTTAACATCACGCTATATTCCGCACGCAGCAGGTAGATGTGTGTTTAAACACTCCGTTTCCCATTGTCCACCGAATTCTGAAGGCTTTTGCTTCGAAACCAAAAGAAGAAATTAAATTATAAATTCTATAAATAATAAACTATCTATTTTTATGGAGCTAAACATACTATCACTATTATATACACAATGTCTACTAAATGTGCAGAGAACGGAGAATAGTGTGAACTGGGTGATTAGAGAAGATAAAACGATTTTATTAGTTCATAAAATGAAACCACTTTAAATTATAAATATATTCTTAAAAAACATCAATAGACCAAAACGTGGCCTCGTCCGCTTTAACTTATTGTTATAGTATAGTCAAATAACACAAAATGTTTATATAAATTATAGCCTGTGTGTTATTCTGACGTATAAGCTATATTACTGTAAAGTTTCATCTAAATTTCTTATACAGTTTTAGCTTGATAGTGAAACAAATATCTATTCTCACAAATTTTCACATTTATAATATCAGTAGCATAGTAGGCAGAAATTTACAGATGTACCTACAGAAACTGTTTTTGTATTTATCTTTTCATATATTTTATTTTTTTATAACAAGAAAACACTTTAATTAATGTTTAAATAGTTAATGCCTTAAGTATTTTAAATCGTAATTATGACACTGATAATGATTAATCGGTTCCTTTCATATCGATAAATTGTTGTTTTCGTTGACTTACATCCCTAAGTATTTTACTAAGTAATTACTACTTTT
Organism: Heliconius erato x Heliconius himera; assembly: GCA_013421005.1. Classification (NCBI taxonomy): domain Eukaryota; kingdom Metazoa; phylum Arthropoda; class Insecta; order Lepidoptera; family Nymphalidae; genus Heliconius; species Heliconius erato x Heliconius himera. The sequence goes on along the minus strand of JAATLQ010038498.1, from coordinate 43,812 downwards.
AATTATCAAGTTAAAGCTTGTGTATAAGTACAAAATGAAATTATCTATATTTAATATTGTTGTTTTTAATTTGAAATGATTAGATTAAAAGTTTTAGCAGGAAGAACCAGGTGATACAGCTCTTCGTTCTCTATTTTCAAAACGTCGAAGCTTATATAATTAGAAGGGTTAAGCTAGTGGAATTTGAATTTGGAAGAAATGTATCAAATAGTAGGTATAACAGCAAACAAATAATAATTATAATTATAAACTACCTACTAAGTACTAGTAGTGAAGTCGTCGTAGGGTATAAGTGAAAGACTGTAAACGCGACGGTTGTGCGTTCGATTTCCACTCGGGAGCAAAGTTAGGCCTTGACGCCACTCAACATGTAATGCCTCCAGAATTCGGCGGAAAATGGGAGCCGGAAGTGTTTTAATGGGAACGTAGTGTCTCATTAATAGGTTCCCATGTTCCCTCTGCCTTACGGATATAACTTCAGCTTGAAGCTGACGTTGTAAAAGAAAGAAACTAAAAAAATACTAAGTAGATACTAGGTACAAGAACTGTTACATATTATATGAGCTCAGCAAGTAGGTAGGTACTGAAAACGACTATTTGGCATATTGTCAAATGCGTTCATTTAAAACTTTGTGAGATTTTTACTTTTTGCCTCATAAGTTCTTTGATTAAGTTGTAAAAGTGTAAAAAGTCTTAAACAACTAAAATTGTTTTTTTCTTTATTTATAAAAGGTAAGTTTGTTTTAGTAATCTTTCTATTAATCTATACAGATCTAATTGTTGCCCGCTATGTTAGCGTGGACTTCAAGATTTAGAATGAAAAAAAAAGTTTTGTTTTTGTACCGTAGAAATTTTAAAACTTCTCTCTAACCTACCTAAATGTTATATTTTAACATTCTTAGTTCAGTACTGTCCTGTAGTTTTATTCGTGCCTTACTTTTCAGTAACAGAATAGTTTCATATATTTTAAAATACTTAATAAAAAATATATTAAAGCAAAACAAAATTACAAAACCACAACTTTACTAAAATATACCATATTTTATACGTACATATGTATGTCATATCTAAAAATCAAATAAATATGTTAAACTAATTCGTGTTAATCCCATAAAAATGATAATCATCAATTAGTGACAGCGCGGCGCGGCGGTGGGGCGACATTTGGCGGTGTTTGCGCAGATAACGAACAAATAAACACAGCTGTCAACTTGACAGTTACGTCACAAGGCTCTCTGTTGTTTAACGTTGGAATGGGGGAATTAGGTGAAAATTATTAATATTTGTACACAATTTTATAGGATAGTAATTAAATAATATACTCATGTAGGTATTTAGTATATTAAATAAACTGAATATTAGGCATAACGTGTACTCCTCTGCCTAAAAATATATGCCGGCTATTTAAGAAGAAAAAAATAATTAAATTACCCTAAATTTATTATTAAAGCGTAAGCTAAAAAAACAGAAATTATAATTTAAAGCTATACGTTGCATCTTTTTTACCTTTTCTTTAAACAAAAAAAGACGAATTACAAGTCAATGCTCTAAAAAACGATGCGGTTGTATTAAAAAAAAGAGAACACAACCATTTTAAAGATATTTAAAAGTAAATTAAACATGGCATTTAAAATAAACACAAAAATCGTGCTTAAGGGTCGAAATGACTATTTGTAATGTCTCTTGTACGTGACTCTTCCATCGATAACGTACGTTGTAATGGTGAGTGTATTGTAAATAGGTTATTATATTAACATTTAACTTATAATAGTGTAGATTCAAATAAATTATAGGTTTTGTCATTTAGGTGCCTGTATTTATATTTTCTTTATTGTGGCTATGATTATAACTATCCTATGTAGGTATACGATTATTATAATTTTTTTATCAAAAACGCTGTATTCCGCACACAGCAGGGTAGGCAGAGGAAACCTAGTGTTAAGACACTCCGTTCCCTATTTTCCACGGAGTTGTGGAGACATTGCGTGATGAGCGGCGGAACTCAACGACGCGTTTTGCCTCGACACCAGAGCGAAGAAGTGAAAATATAAATGTAAATAAATATTTTTCTTCCTCGAGTGGGTCTCGAACCCACAGCTACTCGATTTTATTGTCACATTTTGTACACCTGCGCCACGACTGGCCTTATTTTAAAATTAAGTTATATTATTAGGACGGAATGTAAGATCTGTGTAAATGTAAGATATTAGAACAAGTGAATACAGTGGTATATTTGGGAAGTGTGTTCAGTAGAGATGGAAGATATGAGATAGATGTGGAAAGGCGTATTGCTGTAGGTCGTTGGTGCCTTTGCTGCAGATGGGGCGGTGAAAAATCGAAACGTAGGTATTACTGAAGAAGAATGAAAGCAAAATGAATGCTGTGGGGATGTGATCTCTTCATAGAATATGTGAAGTCAACTTAGTTGATCGAATCTGCAATGACAAGATATATAGAATAGCAGGTACTAGCGAGGATGTCACAGTGGAATGAAAAAGAACGTGCTCAGCTGCCTTGGGCACGTCGAATGAATGAGTGATGAAAGAATGTCGAAAAACATTTATGACGGAAAAGTGAGCAGTGAGAGAGGTAAAGGAGATCTCGGACCTTCGAAAATAGAGTATTAAAGATACTAGAGGAAGGTCATGTAAAAAGCATGAGGGCCTCCCGGAGGGCATGTATAAAGAAGTTGATGACAGTGGACTAGGCGAAGAAAGAAAAGAGGTATGCAGATACCGTAACGTTTGGGGCTCCGCGGGCTATACCGCTAGGGATACAGCTTCACGCTATATCCCTAGAAAAAAAAATTAAAAGTTTGTCTCGTTGAACGCATTATCTCATAAACTACTGCTATGAATTAAAAAATCTTTTGTGTTATACATGTAGTCCATTTATCAAGGCAGTTTATAGACAATCAGACAGATATCAATCAATTATGTATCAAATATAAATATATTGTAAGGCCGTCGTCGTGGGCAGCGACTCAGTGTCTGACTGTATACGCGAAGTTCGTGGTTTCAATTCGGAGTTATGAACTATGTTAAATTGTGCGCAAAGGTAACAAGACAAACCGTGGTATTAAGTTCCGTCACTCAACTCAACACAATACCTTAAAAATTGAACAATGAGTGAGAAACGGAGTGTCTTAATACTAAATTCCCAAAGGGAACCTACCTGTCTTTCAATATGCAGGATAAACAGTGAACTATAATGAAGATTTTATACTGATCTCTCATCACTCATAAATGTGATAATGAATATATTTTAATTGTAACAATGCGACTTATATCAAATATCAACCCACGACCACCACCGTAGACAATAAAGAAGTCGTCGCAACCTACAATAACACTTTCTTAGTACAATAGCTATAACAATAGAGTAGGTATATAATGACATTAGGTGCGACTCCGAGCGTCGCGTTGGGTGGAAATCAAATCATGTTGATTGGGCGTTTCGCTCGACGGCGTGGCTTAACGCTATTGTCAGTTAACCTTTACTACCTATCTATATTCTATAATATATACATATAGATTTGAGGACGGTCGTGTCAACATAGTGTTTTAAGACTAGGTTCCCATGGTACCTCAGCCTACCGCTAATTGTGAGAATCAGCGTGAAGTCAACGTGAAGTTAAAAGAAAAAAATATATTTGTTTTTAATGGCCATCTTATGTGAAGACAAACAAGACATAAACATTTTTTTAAATAGAAAATTAGAACCTAGAGTTTTTCTTTATAAATGCAATTACAGCGATGTTGCACCAAATGAGCGAAATAAGAATTGGTGGAAAGGATAGAGGTTCCCTCTGCCAACGTTGCCATACTGTGGTATATCAATAAGCCTAAAAAAACAGCAATATATAACGTGGGGAAAGTAAGGATTTCAATAGGGACGAAGCGTCTTAAAACTAGGTTCCCTGGTTACCTCTGCCTGCCCGGTTTGAAACTAAAAAAATACATAACCGTTCTTTGTAATCGGTTTACTAATTTAACAAGCAAAGTACCGACTGTGTAAATAAGAAGGGAGGGGAACGCCTCCTTCAAATATATCTCACACCGATACTGCAGATATTGATGATAATCATATTTTAAACAATTATGTTATCTATTTCCTTTAAATAAAACTTCTTTTTCTTTACATTTCTAATTTTGTTTTTTAATGTTATGAGTATTATGAAATTCTTAGAAATCTTAGAATAAATACAATATAGGTAGAGTTTTTTCTGGTTTCTTATAAACATTTAGTCCAATCTAATATGGTAAAGCTTAAGAGAAAGAAGAAAGATGGGAAACGGAAGGGTCTTACGAAAGGAACACTAGGCTAGGTTCCATTTGCCTAACCCCCTATGTGAATGATACAGCGTGAAATTGAAAAGAAAAAAAAAAACTTGAATGGCACTTAAATTAAAAACTTTAAATACAACAATAATTTTATAGTGACTTAATTTGTGCCTATCAATTATACCATTACGACCCTCCAGGTTCCTAACGAGATCAACACATTTACAAACAAATAAATTAGCGTATAATAAATACATATAAATGTGCCGTCTCTCCCCCTTTATAATAAAACTAAGCCGAAAAAGATCAAACTTTGTATACGTTGTAATAGAGTTTAAAGTCTTTTATATAGAGGCAATGAACAGACGGACGAATTTAATACAATTATAGAAAATAGTTTTTATATATATAGTTATAGACGGTGACATACAGACAGCTTGTACCAATTTTATTGTTGTAAGGGATGGCTTAAGTAATTTTACGCGAGAGTAGATTAATTTAGGGGTTGAATGTAGGTAGATTGAATTTGGTATGGTTTTTTTTGGAATTTTCTTTGATTTGCAGCAAAAATATTAACGATGTATTTAATCTATTTTCTGGTTTCCTTATTTAAATCTATTATAATAGATACTATAAAATTGTAATTACTTAATATTATAAAGTTGAACGCAATAATCTCTGTATGGCGCTTCGATTGACATTGGCAATTAGAATCATTTGTTTTTTTGAGGCCAGTCTTTGCGCAGGGCACCAGCGTGCGACTGTAAATGCGACAGGTTGTCGGTTTGATTCATAATCAGGGGAAAGAAATATTTGATACATTTCATTTTCTCGCTTTGGCAACGAGGCACAGCGTGGCGTTAAGTTTTTTAATTTAACACGCAACGCTTCCAGAATTCAGCGGAAAGTGGATAATGGAAGGGTATTAAGAGAACGGAGTGTGTTAACATTAGGTTCCCAGATTCCCTCTACCTATCCTGCTATGTGCGGGAAAAGGCGTGGAGCTGAAGAAAATTAATGAAATTTCCCTATTGGTAACTACTCTGGCAGTAGACAGAGAAAACCTGAAAACCTAATGTTAACTGTTAACTCTGCCCCCATTAAGACGAAATCAGGAGTCATTGTGTGTTGAATGGTGGAACTCAACGTCGTTCTAATGCCTCGATCGAAGAACAGAACGATGAAATGATAATATATAAGAAAATATTTCATTTTCTCGAGTGGGAGTCGAACCCATAACTTGTCGCACGCTTGTGCCCTTGCTGCCTCGGCTGGCCTCACAGTAGTAATTAATACATATAAATTGAGTGGAATTCCCCGATTTATCTAATTAATACAACCAATAACCTTATATGGTCATCAGCTTGGACCAGTACCAGTGGCGAAGTATATTTTACTCGCTGTATAAATACATACTTGACTGCAAGTAGACCCTTTTTGGACAACACGCCTCTTTTGTTTTATAGTGATTTGCGTTGATTATATCGATGTTTTCTTTGTGATTTTTTGTTTTTTTTTTTGGGATAGATAAGTACATAGAGTAAATATATATATTTTATATTGGAACTTAAAAGGATGATATGAAGTTATTGTTCCATAATGATTGCTTTAATTAAGCACTGTCTTGTAATCAATAAAATATAACAAGATGTACGCGTAAGTGAGAATTGTTCTCGCTTATTTAGAGACATTAAGGGCCAGTTTCTCCACTGGCTGATAAAGTCCTGGACCTTATTACCAAATGTTAAGATCCCATTTTGATTATATATGAATGTTACAATCTTACGCCTTATTACCATACCAAAAGGCCTACTGACAAGGTTTTTAAAAATGTTTAAATTTTATGTTTGTTTATGGAACAAGGTACATTTTTTCAAATTTATGTCATAGTAGTTGGTCTGTACATTTAATTATTATTCGAATTTATGGATTTGGATGCATAGAGTTTATTTAATTTCGATTCTCCTTTAGGTAGGCCTTATTATTCGAACCTGCCTTATTGTGTGATTGAGTCACAATTGGTTTAATCAGATTTTTTTACATAATACTCAAGTACCATTCATAAAATTAGATACTAAAAACAGATATGCCTGGTAGCTTTTTAACATAACATAAGAAATAATTAGATCTCACACAAGTATCGACACCGCGCGGCGCCTCCCTATCTAATTTGTCAAGGGCTTTGTTTGCGCGAATAAATTGCTGCCCGATAATTGGCTTAGGGCCGGAGGGAGGCAGTGTCGGCGGAATTTTTGTTCAATTCAATTACTGTTTACCGCGTGCCCTTTTGTGATTAAACGGCGTTTAGTTACTTCTACAGTTTATGTTGTAATGTACCTTTTAGCGTATATACTCGTACGTACTCTGTGGGTCCTTTAGAACAACACTTTATTATGGGTATAATGGAAACTAATTTATTAATATGTTATTTTAAGACAATAATAAGATAAATCTATAAATGGAGCAAATATTGAAAATGTAAATTGTGCTAACCATTATATACTTTAATAAAACTAGGTTCCCTTTGCCTACCCTGTTGTATGCGGGATAAAGCGTGAATCTGGCGTAACAAGTCTTTATGCTTTAAAAAAATATATTATTGAGTCTTATGTAGAAATATATAATGAGAATTTGAAAATACAAACAGGTAACAAGGTGTAACTAGGGGTTTAATTTCGCCTCTCATCTAGCAATGTCTTGAAAATTGAATTGTGGTGCGAAGGGAGGCAAGATGTCTTAATACTAAACTGATCTTTCTCTGAAAAAAGCACTAATTATGTATTTGCCATTCGTAGTTTGTTCAAAAAATTCTCATGTCATCCAGAGATAACTTATTAATGGTGTTTTACAAGGGTCACCCCAGAACATCGACTACGTAGCCTTAAGATCACATCAGTTGTCAGATTCACAAAGGATTCTGAATAACCTGTAATAATAGATAGTCATTTGTGTCGATTTGACAATTGAAACAGAGTGCTCAAAGCGATCAAAGTGTAAAGGTTACTTGCACATTCATCAATTTGCGATTGGATTGAGCGTTGCCATCTCTATGAAATTACTGACTTAAGTAAGATGAGGTGTTTCCTCGATCTGTCAAGATCACATGCAGTGTTGAATTTCGCAATCTAAATATTACAAAAGATGGATAGATAGAAAAAAAATCTCAAAAGAAAACGTGGCAGAATGTTTCGAGACTAGAAAAACGGTTGAGAATAGAACACTACTAGGCAATATGTCTCTCTCTCTCTTTCTCTGGTTCTTAGAAATAATCTGTAATTAATGGAGATTTTTGTAAATCACCCTACTGGAGATGCTAACGACATTAATAAAAATTGTAACAAGCGTATAAGAATTTCAAACTATAGATGGCTTGCTTTGGCTCAGTGGTCACATACTTAGAAGATACACAAGAGATGCGGGTTCGAATACCGCTACCTTCAAATCTTTAAACGTTTCAAAATATAAAGTAATAAATTTAATTTTGTACAAAACGCTAGAGCAATAAATTTCCTCACCATTAGCCCACATATTTAAATAAATAGTTGGTACGCACAGATGGCGATAAACCGGCGATTAGCCGAGTGTCACTCCGCCGTCACGGCGGTCAATAAATATGGACGGGGGTGCTTTTGCACTTGTTATTATATGAAATTAGTTAGATTTAGTTTTATGTCTTGAATCTCTTATAATTAATTAATGAAAATTGTGGTGGTTTTACAGTTTGTTATGAATTGATTATGTTTTTATAGTAAGTTTAAAATAATTAATATTCGTTTTTTTATGTTTTGCTTATTTTTTAGTAAACAAAGTTTGTTGTGATATAATTATATAGGTTTTTTTATTCTCTTTACATTTACAGGTGAATAAGGATAATACTTTCATTTATTGAAAACAAAACGATTTTAATCGAATGTAAAAAAGACTAAATAAAATGCAATATGCAATATTTCTAAACACAGCCATTCAATGTTTTAGTGCAATTTTTTTTTATATATTTTTTTTCCTATCCCTACTTTTTTGCACATTAGGGATTTGCATTGCAATAAATAAACACACCAATAAATACATCGAGCAATTAACCAGCGCCGGGACAGATGGCGTTAAACCGAAATCGATTAGTTAAATGCGATACATCACTATTGTATGTTAGTATGGAGAGAGATTTTATAATTTTTATTAATCGAACAATTAAGTTAATGATTATAATTTTAAATATAAACAAAGATATTAGTAAAATGAAATTGTCGTTATTAGCATAACAGCGGTGAATGATTACTAATATTGGCTTATTTTTTTGTAATAGCTTCACGCATTTTGCCGCATAGCAGAGTAGGCAGAGGAAACTTAATGTTAAAACACTCCATTCCATGCATTGCCAATTTTTTGAGATATTGCACATTGATTGGCGGAACACAACGTTGCGCTTCGAATTTAACTAATAATTTTAAATGTAATAATTAGGTAATTATATGCGGTTTGAGTATCGGCGGTAGATAACTGAAATTAACACGCAAAACCAGTAACAATAACAAGTGTGCATCATTTAAACATTTCACTTTATGAATTTTGTCTCTTTTTTTTAAAGTTTTGCATTTTTGTATATTAAGTGTTATTCGAAAGGTTATGTTACATTTAAGATGGTATGTTTATTTTAATTTTTTTTTAAATAAGTTTTAAATTAATAAATATTATGCCGTCGTATTGCTAATAACAGACTTTCATCTTTCATAAGTCAATATTACAACTAATTACTGAATTCGGAATCGACTTCTAGTGGACTTTCATTCATATATAATGTAGATAGTAAGTTCGTTAGAGAATTTAGATCAATATTCATGAATTACACCTCTCTTCTATTTATGCAATGATGTAGAAGGTATGGCAAATACTTTCTTATTAAAGCACGATTGTGACAAAGCATTTCGCAGAGGTAAATGGCACATTTATCATTTTATTTTTCTTCTTATCTTATTTATCTGAAATATTTCCAATGTAAAAAACATTTTTGTCATAATTTCAGATAATTTGTCATTTGCTGACAGCAACAAGATGAATAGTCGTTCTAAATTACTTTAAGAAGTACATACATGACATATAATATGATATATCTATTAAATATTTTACTGATTTGAAAAAGGAGAAGATACGTAGTTTGACGGAATATATTTTTGTTGTATGTTTGTTACGCGATTTCTGGGATAGACTGAGGAAAACTGAGAACCTAGTTTTAAGGTACTTCGTTTCCACTAATACATTTTCTTTCCCCATTTTCAGTTGATTATTAGGAATCATAAAATACGAATATTTTAAGCGTATAATAAGATCAAAATTAGGTTGTAACTAAAGTTTAAGGCTAATTATAAAAATCTATATGATCTTCATGAAACCTTTTAAAATTACCTACTTATCCGGAGTTTATTTTTAAGAATTGGAGACAAATGAATCTAGTAAAGATTCATTTAAAAAGAATAACCAAAAAACGGTTGAGCCTTAAATTCTTTTTGTGTTTATCAGTCAGTGATACAGATAACATATCTAAGTATTTCATATTCTCATAATCTGTGGTGTTGCAGATAAAACTGCCTTAGCTCCAGATGCTGGGCTAAAACATGATCGATTATGTTTCTATTTGTTACAAATTCGCAGATTTGTGTACTGTGTTTTATCATACGTTTAATATAATGATAAAAGGCTTTACTTTTTTTGACGTTTTTTTTATTATTTTTGATTGATTTATTTTGTGTGACCTGAAGCATGTTTTTCCTTCATTTTAGTGTATAAATAAACTTGCTTTTTTAAAAAATATTATATATGGATATTGGATATTGAAATGCAAATTGGATTAACAATAAAATATTATTTTTATAAGTACTATTAATATAATTCTGACGAAATCAATTTATAATCGTCTCGGAAACAAATAAACATTTCATCACTGCTGTCACGGTTTATCTTATACTTTTTTCCCTTCACTTTGTATCTTGCGCAGGGCAGGCACAAAGCGAACCTGTTAATACTCTGTTCCCTACTTTCCGCCGAATTCTCAAGGCATCGCGTGCGGAACGCAACACCGCAACTTTGAACACGCTTGCGCTTCGCTTTCATTTTTTTTTCATTCTTTCATCGAACCCACAACTTTTACGCTTAAACTAGTTGTTTAATTATTTTAAAGTGTTATTGGAATAAAAAAGTTTTCTTTTTTCCATATCAACGGAAAAAGGAGACCTTTTTAATAAAAAAAAAAACGTAACGGGAAATTTGAGCTTTTGAAAACGACTCTACGACTTCTACAAAATGTATTTAATTCCAACAAAATCCCATTCTATACGCGCGAATAACTTTTATTTATCCCACATTGTTAGTGCTGGGACAGGGGTCGTCATTTTATTTGACAAGGGACATAACTACCCCCTTACTGCACAGTCCACATGTCGGCACTTGCGGAAAGTGCAAGTGTAAATATAGTTAGCTAATTACCATGTGATACTGTATGCTGTCGAGGGTTGTAGGTTCGATTTATTATTTTGTGTAGGTAAAATTAGTATAATGACAGCTAATATTTGTTTGTATGTACTTTTTGTAAATTAAAACAAAAAAAAAAAATACGCATAGCGCGGCGTTGAGTTCCGCCACTCGCTATGCCTCGTAAAATCGGTGAAAACGCCGAACTGTGTGTATTAATACTAGGTTCCAAATGCTTGCTTGCTATACATAATTTATTTTGGTCCATTTTTAGGTGACAACTAAACACAACCAGTCTCATATAGTTTTTTTAAGCTATGGAATAAAATAAAATATATTATATTTAATACTTATCCTTATGTAAATTAGAATGAGCAAGAAGAAGGAAGGAGAAAAGAGAATTATATATTGCCACATCAAAGAAAATTGCGTCCATTTATGTCCCATTACATTTGAACCTACGACATTATTAAGCATATATATGATTTGCCTACTGAGCCAATAGTGTGTTATTCAAACAGGCACCCCATAGGGGTGTCGCTCCATGTTTGTCGCTAATAGATAATAACAGGTTTTTTAGTTGTCATCTAATGGTGCTTTTTATGGCGTGTTTTAGCAAGTTGCCCTTTTAGGGTCAAATGAATTGTAAAAAATATAATATGATAATTGCGTTTTTTTATTTTAATGTGAGCAATTACGTTAATAGTATTTTTTTTAATTGTTTGGTAGCTACATTATTATTAAAATAATTAAATATATATTTTTTTAAACGTCTTATAGTAGTGATGTTCTTTGTTATCGGTTTAAGTGCGTAAGATGAGATGAAATGTGCTCGGCGGACAGGACGGTAGGACGTCTCTGGCCTATTTGAGACGTAGCAGGATCTCGTAGCTCGTCCATGGAAAGGGACTACGATGCCTCTGATAGAGAGGGCTTCATAAAGCCCTATCTATCGACGTCGCAATTAGTTTTACCCGAGTGTGGAAATGAAAAAAAATATTCAGAGGATTGTGCATCAAACCCACAACACCAGCCCAATAATAACTTTCTTAATAAGTTCTTTATCTATATATTATTGCATTTTGCCCTCTGGTATGGATTTGCTATTTGAAGTCTCAAACCCACCATACCTGAGGGCAAGATACAGTGAGCTCATTCTGCAGGAATCCAGGGCAGTACGCGAGGCAATTAAGAAATCGTTGGCGGTAGTTTGATATAATAATTATATCAACTGTCAGACGAATGCCACCTCAGTCTACCTTTGTAACCTGTTAAATTTAAAATAACTTTCTTTTTCACTTTTTCTTAACTGCAGGCTGTACCTAGTGTTAAGACACTCCGTTCCCCACACGTGCTTTTCGCATATTTTATCACATAATCGCGTTAACACTATACAGCGTGTTCACAGTTGGCGAACCAGTGGATTATAACATGTGCGGACGACAAACACGGGGTGATAAACAAACTTTGCCGCTTTAATCCGACAAGGGGTTGTTTTTTAGAACCCACGACTACCTCACTTGTTGATTAATGTACTTGTGCTCACAGGTCGATGGAATTGAGAATCGTAAGTTATATTATTAGTTATAAGTATTGTTATATTTAATCATATTTCTGATTGTAAATGCGAATTATTTTAATTTTCTCGCTCTGGTAATAAAGTGCGGCGTTTACTTACGGTACTCTACATACAATAACTAGTGAACTACCTGCCCTCCTATATGAGGGATACAAAGTAATAATAAAGTCCTTATAACCCAAGATCCCAGAATCCCCAGACCTATGTAATTTTTGCAAACCTTAAGGACGTCGGGCAAGTAAAGGGTGTAAATGTAAAGTAAAGGATCTGGTAGTACATTTTTTATATTATTCTCAAAATTATATTCAAATATGAGCGTTTCTACTTTAACGTAGGTTAGCGTGTACATTAAGTTGGCGCTACCTCTGAAAGGGCCTCACTTTCAAGTTAGTAAGTAGGTACGCATACAGTCTCAACTATATAATAGACTATTAATACTCAAAATTTCAACTTTGATAAAACAATGTAAGTCTGGGGGACCTGGGATCTCAATCTATTACCGAAATGTTTAACTTAACATGTATGCCAAAAGAAAACTCATAGACTACTTTGTGACTTTGATTATAACTGTTTGAGATTTCTTAACACGAACAGACATATAATATATCCATTTCTTACATTTTTCTGATATTGCCATTAATGACCTAATGTTTTAACCTAAAAATAAAAAAAATATTAAACTTACCTCCCAATTCAGGTATTCTATGATAAAACATGCCCGTCCTGGCCAGCCACTCCAGCTGCATCTGATGCAGCACTCTGTCCCCAGGGTGGTGGAACGCGGATGTCTGCGGCAGGATCCCGGGGGGAGGGTAATGGAGCATGGGAGCTTGGATCGGGGGCTGGAGCAGACCTGGTTTAGGTATTATACCTGTGAAAAGAAGGTAGAGCTGTTTTACGATTTAAGATGTGTTTCGGTGCTAATTTGGTATACAAGCTGTTAATTGGTATTATTTATACGGTTAAATCTATACATATAATAAAATTGTAACAGATCTGTGTCTGTGCTGCCTCACATGCAAGATATATTAGAAAATCCATCACGATCACAATCTTACATCACGTCACGCTAATCTCAGAAATAAATAGTATTTTATTCGACAAAATTGCTATACAAAAAAGTGGTTCGATGTAGCAGATAAACTATAAACTTCAAAATAATTGTAGTTCAAGCAGGCAAAACTCCGAGTATAGTTAATAATTTAATATTAATATTTACTATATAATATGCACAGTACAATTTTTCACCATTACTTTTTAAGTAACGAAGCTCAACGCCGCGCTTTGTCTTGTTACTAGAGCGAAAAAATGGAAAGGACTCATTCCCGCGAGTGTTGCACTCTGAATTTCAAGCTGTAACGCTGCCCCAGGATAGCCTCAAATTCTTATTTCTCCATAGCATACAATATTAAGAATTTTTAAAATTCAAATTAAACTACACTAAAACATTCACAAATATACTCACCAGGTCTATAGCTATCATATTCCTCGTTGCCACCTTCCACTCCTGGCGATATAGGTGGGCTGTAGCTCTCTGACCTATTATCATCGGACGGACTCCCACTCCTCGGGCTGCTGTGACCAGACCTTGGACTCTCCCTATCGAAGTTCCTACTCAAAGGTCTACTTTGACACTTATTGATGGTATTCTGCTCAATTTGTGTGTCATAATTCTCATTTTGATAACGCGTTATATAATTTTTGTTTTGGATTAGTGCTAAATACTTCTGTTGCGCCATTTTCTCCTGTATCGTTTGTTCAGGCTCTATATGCTTCGATAGCAAGGCGTCTATACAAAATGATTTCTTCTGTTGACTCAAAACGGTCTTCTCTTCGTCCATTTGTTTGTAGAACTTCATGTTTTTTGGACTATTCGACCTGCTGGGGTCTGGATTCGATTCTTGGTCAATTTCTAGAGGTTTCTCTGCTGTGTCCTCGGAGTCCCGTCGGTACATAGCGTGTGATAATATTGTCGACATTGCAATATTACTGGCTTGTTAGCTGGTCATCCTGTGGGAAAATGATTGATAAATGGAATATATAAAAAGGCAGCTTCTCACTTTTTCCCACATAGCAGGAAAGGTAGACCGAACCTAACCTAATAAATGTTAAGACTCCGTTACCCACTTTGCGCTGCATTTCCATGACCGGGAATTGAACTCACAACCATCGCGTGTACAGTCAGAATATGTTGGCCTTAATTGAATATTTATGAATCATTTGAAGTATGTAACGTTCTAGAAGTTCTAGACTTTGAGACCCGTCTATTCCTATATTAGTCCTATTACTTAGACTAATTTAAAAATACTATAAAATATTTTCCCTATTATAGTTTCATAACAGTTTATTTATATCAGAAACTTTTTTAATAATAATTAAAAATTTTAACACTTAATCGAGTTTCTTGTTTACCACATTTCTAAATTAAAGCAAAGAAATTATCGATATCAATTGTCGTTTATTCACATCAACCAGCACCACTGAGCCCGTAAAATGGAGACTCACTAACTACTACAGTCAGTAGTACCTCTGAAACAACTCCAAAGAATCCACAAATAAATCAATTTTTATTGCATTCGACCTAAACAAACACCGACGTGCGCTCCGGGCTGCTATCAGACGTCCCGTCGGCCGCGACTCAATATATTATTATAGATAATAAACTTATTATCAGTTTATAACTTTTATATTAAGTTAATTAAATTTCAATATAATATTGACTTGTATTGGTGATAAAATGTTAAGTTTTTATACAGCGCGTTCACTTTTTACAATGTTTTAGTTAATTTCACCTGCCTCGGCGTTTCTGGCTGTAAGTAAATATAGTAATCATAATTTCAGCCACTAGAAGAGAGATGAAACTTAGTGTCAAGACACTCCGATCTTTATTTTTTGCTCGAATTTGCGATTGTATGTTGAGAGGTGTACCTCAACGTCGCGTTTTGTTTTGTTAGAAAGCAAAACCCGTCCTGTCGTCGGTTGCATCATTGCATGTCAATATATTGTTTTTTTTTTTCAGCTTCACACTGTATCCCGCATTTGACCTCAAAAATTATATTTAGGGGTAGTATATTATTATAAAGGTAGGTATTGAAAGTATTATCATCGGTTAACTTATAGAACTTATATATTAAGTGATTTTAAATTTAAAACTAACGATGACGGTAAAATTTAGAAGTGGAACGAAAGTTAACTCTTATAATGTGTTTTTTTTTTGAAAACTCCTTTGTTAGTTTTACCTGTACCGTCTGTCTGTCTAATTGTTTCTCATAAGTCCAATTTTAAGCACTGGTTCGAAGCTTTGGTAGCTTCCCGTAACCTACAGAAAATTTTGTGTCAATACACTCTGTTCTGTGGCAGAACTTTATCTTACTTTGGCGGGGAAACAAAAGTAAATCTTTATTTTTTTAATTTTATTCCACGCTTGGGAATGAAAAATATTTTTACGCTGTATCTCGCACATAATAGGGGAAGCAGAGGGGACCTGGGAATCTAGTGTTAAGACACTCCGTTCTCATTGTCAAAATGTGTAACTTCTGTACCTCATTTTCCGCTGAATTCTGGAGACATTGCGTGTTGATTGTCTTGCTGTGTTGACGAAACTCAGCGCCGCTTTTTGCCTCGTTATTATTACGAAGAATGATGGAGATATCCTACTTAATGAAATTAAATATTAAATATTTCATTTCCTCGAGTGGAAATCGAAACCACAATAATGTTTACAGCAGCTCGGGGGGAAAATCCCCCCGCCAAAACGGCCTAAATGATTCATATTAAGATGAAAATTATCAATATCTTTATATGATTAGATATAGATTATGTCTTTTGGTGACGTGTAACGTCGTCGTGTGCAAAGTGTGATGTACTGACTCGGTTTATAATAATATCTTTAAGAAAACGGGCCGTATTCTTATTGATGTTTTTGTACTGTATTGGTAATCAAATTTTAGTTTTCACTAAGTTAGATATGTCTCTATATTAACAAAATCTTGAATAAATCAACGTTTTCCTATTCTTCTTCTTAAGAGATATTCATATATGTAATACTAGCCTTAATTTGCAGTTCCGGCTAGGTGGCCGTTATGGTTTTAGCAAGTTAACCACGCAGTTAACTTACTAAAACAATTAACCTCCTGAATAAAGTTTAATCTCATAAGTAACTTTTAATTAACAATGACTATTAATTTACTAATAAACTTTTAACCTACTAAGTAAATTTTAACATACTAAATAACTTTTAAATTACTATATCTTATGACTACTTGAGTAGCTGTTAACCTGCTAGGTAACTTTTAACTTATTAATTATCTTTTAACCTCCTCGTACTTAATAATTTTCAACCTAGAATCGTAGCGTTTGGCACCCTGTTCCGTCCGGCTATCCTGCTAGGAACAAAGCGTGAAAGTAAAAAAAAAGTCGAACAAGCGCGAGCCGGGCTCGCCCACTGAAGGTTCAGTATAAAAATTGGAGGAGCTTTTTTCTGAAATTCAAGCCTAGCTTAGCCAGTGCCGTTTTATCTGATACCTACTTCGCTTGAACTAACGGCTTTAATACAAAATTATCCCAAAAGTCCTAATTCCAGGTCAACTGCGTTTTTGAGTATAACTATGTAGAATTTTTTGTTCAGAAAATCAAGGGGCCGTAGATCTGAGTATACGTATAAGTGGGTTTGAATTTCAATTCGATATATCTATTCATTCCAGAGATAAAGGTTCTTGACAGACACACAGACAGACGGACGGACAACAAAGTGATATTATAAGGGTTCCTTCTTTCCTTATTTAGTGCGGAAGTAAAAAAGTTATGTTGAGTTTTTCCGTCGGTTTTGCACAGTTCTGAGGCAGTAATTCAAGTGAACCGGTGGTGCCTATCACTCTCTGCCTTCTCTGTTGTCTCTGCTATATTCGGGATACAGCCTATTGTGTCTTTAGTGAACTTGTTTATTTTTCAACCAAATCAGCTACTTCATTTCAATAAAATTTGACATACAATTAAAAAATTTTTTTTAATGATAATATTTTCACACATAAGAAGAGAGAGGTAAGCAACGGAATATTTTAACACTAAAGGTTCGCAGGTTCCCTCATAAAATTATTAACCGGAAAAATAAAATAATCCCGTAGCGTTTGGCGCTCCCTTCTCTCTGACTACACCGCTAGGGATAAAGCGTGAATTTAATAGTAGTAGTAGTAACAGATTGATTCTGACGATGGCTTCAAATATTGTGCAATAAAAAATATACTAAATTTTAAAACGTTTTAAAAGTTTTAAACGTGCTTAGACGAAAATTCGTAATATAAAATTATTTGTTTTGATTTTGTATTAAGACAAGAAATTGATTTAAATGGCAATACATTTCCTTTTAAAATTTTTAAAACCTAAACTTGTTAGCCAAAAAAATGTGAAATTGTATAGATAAAAAATTGTTAATTGTTCTTATTATTTTTACGTGTCGTTTCGCCTCCGTGGTCGAATGGAAGTTACTACCCTACCCCTACTACTCATGAATAAATAATATAATAATACATTTTAATTACGGAAAGTAACTCAGATTGCATTTATACACTATTAGTGGTTACATTCAAACTATTAACGAGAATTAACATAGCTTATAGCCTCTCTTTGGTAAATGGAAAATCCAATACATTTATATTTTTTTAAATCGAACATTGTTCCTGAGATTAGTGAATATTATGAATATAACTTAAATATTAAAATACAACACTATTGTAGCGCAATAGAGAAATATATGTGAATGCGATGATTGCTAGTTCCAATTTTTGAACAAGGGAATGTTTGAAAAAACGTTTTCTTAGTCTTATTAGAAAAAATAAGGTTATAAATCCTGCCACTTCATCCACAAAAAAACCAAAATATTATTCATTTTTTTATTTTAAATGAGCGTAAATAATTCTTATTTAAATAACCATTAAATAAAATAAAAAATATAGTGCCTCGACACTACATTTGAATTTAAGTTACCCAAAAAAAAAACCACTGTAAATAACAAATTAAAGAGAAAACAACACCCACCCTCCAACACTGCCACTACACTACAAGTCCTATAGGTACTTTATTTTTTTTTTATTTCCACGACACTCGCGCTAACAGGACGACAAGTGGATTTGAACTGAATTATTTTATTACCACACGCTATTGCGTGACAATGGGCGGCACCCACCATTCTAAAAGGACCCGCTTTTTATACTAAAATACTTATGAACAAGAGTTCTAAACGAAATGGTCATTTATAACCATTTTGTAATAGCCCTGTAACACCATGATACAACTATATATAGACAGGTCAAGCTATTTCGGCTGAATTAAACTCCGCCCTGTATAGCTGTCTCGCTTGCTCTTATTAATTTAGAAAGAGACAGGCGGTGAAATTTTGTATGAAAAGTATGCCTGTAACGATTTTAATTAGGTTTTGAATAATGTACCCACTCGTTATAATGAATTTTAAGAGAAAATTAAACAGAGGTTTAACTAGGAGTTAATTTCTTAGTTAAATCGTTGTTTTTAGTATAAAGAAAGATTTATAAAGGTGCTTTTTTATTTGCATGACCGTATTTGTTGGTATATAAATACTATTAAAGGCAAATATATACATCACTAAAAGTATAAGCTAGGTATACACAGTACAGAACGTTAAGACGTTGTAATATATCGAAAATTAAGTGAATTCTGGATGCCGACTCTGCTTATGAAAATCTAGGGTAACAACGACAACCTATTTTTATTGCTAGAATGCCTTTACTAATTATTTTATTTTGAAAGTACAGTATTCGGTTCCATAATAAGTTTATGTGACTGAAAAATGGAGATTTCAGTGATCAAAAATATGTAGAGATAGGTTCTTTCAAAGTTTTTTTTTTGCTTCACACTTTATCCCGCTTAGAGTTGTTGAACGGAGTGTCTTAACTCTAGTAAACCTAGAGCTAAGACACTCCGTTCCCATTAAGATACTTTCGTTATCCACTTTCCCCCAAGTTCTGAAGGCATTGTGTGTTGAGTGGGGTAACTCAACGCCACGCTTAGCGTCACAGAGCGTTGAAATGAAAATATTAAATATTTCATTTCCTCCAGGGGGCATCGAACCCATAACCTTTGTTGTAAATTAAAACAAAATAGAGATGAGGATATATCGTATGGGTTCGATTCCCTATCTCGGGTTATCATCGTTAGTGCTAGAGATATGCAAACAATTCATTTCACTGAGTGGAAATCAAACCTACTACTACTACACTACCTTCACGCTTACGACAGACACTAGCTCTCTGCGCTACTATGGCATAAAATTAAATAGTATTACATAAGCATGTATTGTTGATTTTGTAATTCTACTAGTTATATTAGACTTCAGTATTTGAATACAGCTACAGTTTACAGCTCTACGTTTTTTTGCAGAGTAGGCAGAAGGTATCTAATGTGAAGACACTCCGCTCTCCACACACCGCCCATTTTTGGGGACATTGCATGTCCATGTCTTGTTACTAAAGCGAGGAAGTAAAATAATTCACCTCCCATGTACTGGGACAGTTACTAATGGGACCGGTGGTCGGTAGTCACTCCAAAATTAACAAAAAACCTTTAAAAGATCACTTCAAAAATAAAATCCAGTTCCCCACTCCAAATATCTATATCTAGGTTCGCCCACGAACCTATTTTTAAGAGTTATCTAGACAGTCTATTCTTTACGCATCGCTTAATTTTCGAGATATTGCAGGGCACAACGCCGCTGAATCTCATCAAAAACAAGTGTGATTTTTATTTTAGTTAGTAATTATAGTTTATAAACAGTGAGGTGATCTCTAAGTTTATTATATTGCTACAAGTGTTAAAATAGTTTTTAAAATATTGTCGATTGATGATGAGTATTGAATCCGTGACTTCCAAAAGAACCGTGCAGGTTAATTTTGGCTAGACTTTTTTACAACTCCTTTGTAAGGATATTCTATTTAATTAAATTAGTAATTTAGAATGGAAGGCTGAGGAAACTTAGTGCTAAGGCGCTCCGTTTCACACGACCGCCCAAGTTTCGAGATATTGCGTGGTGTGTGCTAAGTGGCGGAACTCAACACCACGCTTTGTTTTGATGCCAGAACATAGTTTTAAATATTTAATTTCTCCGAGTGGGAGTTGAACCCACAACCCTCACACGCGGCGCCTTGCGCCACGACAGCTTTTATATTCAAATAAATTATTATTATTAAACTTTTATTTAAAAATAATTAAATATTTTAAATTAAATAATAAGTATTTAAAAGTCCCATTATTGGAAACATTGTCGAAAAAAAGAGACAAAAATATATTTCTTTTTTCCCCCATTGTGCTTTAATTAGGGGCGTGGCCAAAACTTTTGAGCCAATCGCGTTAAAGGGTGATAAAGACGGAAGATATTTTGAATGGAAAAGAAAGAGAGGTCGACATGTTTATGGGGAACTTACGCACTTACGGTAGTGAATTAAATTGATTGGTTTGTTGTGGTATTTTTTTGCTTAACTTCACGCTGTATCCCGCTTACAGCAGGATAGGTAGAGATAATCTACTGTTAAGACACTCCGTATTCGAAACATGGCGTGTTGAGTGGTAGAGCCCTACGGTGGGACAGAGAGAAAATGAATATACTTTACTATCTTGGATGGGAATCGAATCCACAACCACCGCGATAAAAGTGACACGCTTTTCCACTGCGTCACCGCATAAATAAAGGCTTATTTATTTAATTCAATATATTATTTTGTTCATATTTATTTATATAGTCGTGGCGCAGCGGCGCTGGTTGTGGGTTCGATCCCCACTCGAGGAGATGAAATATTTACTTAAATTTATATTTCCATTTCTTCGCTCCGGTGTCGAGGTTAAGCGCGGCATTGAGTTCTGCCACTCAGCACGCAATGCCTCCAGAATTCGGCAGAAAGTGGGGAACGGAGTGTCATAACACTAGGTTCCCTCTGCCTATCCTAATGTGTGCGTGATATAGCGTGAAGCTAATTTATTATTTATATTTATTTATATAAGCAGGTATTAAAATTGTGTTTTACTTTAAGACACCTTTCGTTAATAGTGTAGTATTTTTAACTATATACAACATGGGTCGCAGGTTTAAAAAGAGAATAGGTTAAAATAGTTAAGTTTTTAAGTTAACTATCTAAGTATCTCATGGTAGTCAATTCAAACCTCTTTGCTAAACAAAAATTGAATAACTTATATAATATTTTCAACATTTTTAAAGTGCTATATCAGAATTGGGGAAGTACCTACAGTACCATTTTTACCTACCTACTTTAATATACCTACATATAGAAACGTAGTGGGATTTGAACCCGCTCCTCTTATTTACCGTCAGCGTCCTCTGACCACAATGCCATTCATTCTCAATGAGCTAAGGTAATAATGATATGACTATATTCTTTTTTATATTTACTGCAGAAAAAACTAGTGGCGCACTGGCAGCTTCGCCCGCTTACTCTTATTGCCATATTGTTGTCAATGTTTAAATAAATTGTAACCGATCTATAAGCTATTTTACTCAAAGTAAAGTAAAGTTCAGTAGTTTTAGCGTAAAAGTGGAACAAACATTCCATTCCCACAAACTTTTACATTCATAAACATAACTAAGATTTTTTCTTTTTTTTTTTCTTATAATTGTGTAAATATTAATTTTTAAGTAAATAAATTATATGAATATTAAATGAGTAGTTTTCGCATAACCTAATAATGAGTTTCCCACACGCGGCTTATCAGTTATGTTTGTTTGTTTGTATTTTGGCAAGTGATAACCGCGTTCACACGAGGCGTACCACGCTATCAAGTTATGAAGGATAATTTTCACTAGGTTCCCGTTATCTATCCAATAAATAGAAATAATAATAGGGAAATGGAACCTAGTGTTAAGACACTCCGTTCCTTAAGCTCCGTCTAAATTTCGTGAATTTGACAGTTAAGCTTAGGTAGTATAGTTTATGACGCCAACATCTTTTTAAAAAAAAAATCAGGTATTTTAGTAACTAACAAAAGCCATCTATCTATCCATATTACGATTTTCTAAGGTATTTTCTGATAAATAACTATTATAAAGGTAAACGCGATTAATCTGATTAAAATAGTTTCATTCAAAATGTGTAATAATGGTGAAAATCAAAGAACTTATTATGTATTTAACTTATTAAAACATTACAGGAGCTATCAAAGCTGTAAATGTAGTCTCTCCGCATACTGTAATTACGTCGTTGTTGGACCAAACGCTCGAAATGTCCTAACTATTCGTGGCGTGTGGCTACAACATTAAAAAGTAAACATTTGACATTATCTGTAACAGGTTGGTAATTTATAGAAGATCAATCAATTCGAAATTTTAAAATATTTATTTATTTATTTAGTGTAATTTTGTGGCGTAATCACTTTGGACATTGGACAGAAAGAATAGCCATGTTGAATGCGCAGTTTTTTTATTTGTTTTTACTATGAATTATTTTTAGCTTCACAGTAGTTTTCTGGACACTCCATTCCTCGATCCCCACTCAAGGAAATGAAATGTTTATTTACATTTATATTTTCATTTTTTTAGTTCTGGTGTCGTGGCAAAGTGCGGCGTTGACTGCCGGTACTCAACGCGCAATGCCTCCAGAACTCGGCGGAAAGTGGAAAACAGAGTGTCTTAACATTAGCTTCCCTCTGCCTACCCTGCTGTGTGCAGGATACAGCGTGAAGCAGGTATAATTTCCCAAAAAAAAAACTAAATAAAAAAATAGTTTTTTTTTTAACCTTTTTTCATAATCATAATGCCTCGGTTTATGTCTCGGTGGTATATGTTTATTTACAGTTTAGTGGCACACCACCTAGATGCTAACACAACGGTTGTGGGTTTGATTTCTACTTAGGGAAACGATGTATTTTCATTTTCTCGCTTTTTAGTAAGTAGGTACAAAAAACGTCACGTTAACTTTCGTTATTCAACACACAATATCACAAAAATTAAACGGAAACAAAGGAGCGAGGGCCTTAACACTAAGTTCCCTCTGCCTAACTCGCTATGCGAGTTACAGCGTGAAAGCTAAAGTACAACGAAATTATAATTACACCTAAAAAACAAATAAATACCTACGTATAAGTGAATATAAATCGCTTCCATTAGTCGCCGTCCCCTCGAGATATTATAAGCGTGTGGACGTGAACCGGCAACTTTATCCATAAATACGGCGGCCATCTTACCGCTGTCAAACTTTGAGCGTTCAGGAATTAAGCTATTTCAGCTTTGTACGCTTTGTGTTCGCTCAGTTTTTGTATATTAAGCGATTTAAAAATGTAGGTTATAAAAAAGACGTGCATTGTGAAATTATTGTATCCTGCATATAGCAGGATAGGTTGAAAATACCTAGTGTTAAGGCACTCTGTTCTGTACCTTTCACACAATTTTCAAGGAATTGAGTCTTGGAACTCAACACAAAATGTCTATATTTGGCACAAAAGTGGGAAACGGAAGTGTCTTAATAAGAACGGAGTGTCTTAACACGAGGTGCCTAGGTTACCTCTGCTTACTTTTGTATCTGCGGGATACAGTGTGAAGCTAAAAATCATTATTTTATTACTACTTCTTCATATTTTATTAATTTTGGCTATTAGGACTTATATTTTCAAAACTGAGTTAGTTATAATGCTATATTTTCTCTGGTTACCCTGCTTAGTCTTGCTTAGTCTTTAGAATCTAAACTTATACTAAACGTGATAGCTACATTACAAAGTCAACGATCTACACAGACGACTGACATCACTGACGTACTCAACGTCAGTGATAACAGTGATAACGACGTTGTGACATTTTAAATAATAATAAGACAACACTTAGGCGGAATGTTAAACTATAATAACAAGTACCTAAATTTCTATTGTTATCATTATAGCGTTGGGTTTTCCCACTACGCAAGTTTTTTTTAGCTTCACGCAGTATCCTACAGTAAGCAAGGTAGGCTGAGGGAACCTGGGATAGGTTCCCAGGTTAGGACCCTCCGTCTCCATTAAGACACTTTCGTTCCCCAGTTTCTGTTGAGTTTTGGAGATATTGCGTGTTGAGCCGTGAAATTCAACGCCGCGCTTTGCCTCGTTACCAGAGTGAGGAAATTATAATATTACATATTTCATTGCCTCGAGTGGGTATCAAAACCAGAACCTGTCGCGTTTACAGCGGCACCTCTGCGTCCTCTAAATGGCAGGAGAGATCTGTATAAGTGTTGTTTAAAAACAATTAAATTAGCCCCATGTAAGAAGTAGTAGGCAAGTAAGAAGTGTAAATTCATAAAATGATATTTTCACATGACTATCCCATAATGTTACAAAATAATTTCATCTTAAATTCAATAGATAAGTCACAAAAACATATCGCATTATTGACAAAAGATAAACCGCGACCTAATTTAAACATGTCCAAACTCCATAGAGATAAAACGCATTAAAAAGCAAATAATTCATACTTAACTGTCAGCTGTCAGGTGTCAGAATTGACAGGTGTCAAATGATTCGGAAATTACGGTGTGATTGAGACGGGCTTACCGATAAGTGTCGACATTATTTAACTTGTTGCGTGTCATGATACCTACTTCCTTTTAAATGAATATTTGAGAGGAAAAAATATTTTATTAGACAGTTGGTTTCGAACATGTATTTTTTAGCTTTATCCTGTATCTCGTATATGTACAGTAGGGTAGGCAGAGTCTAGTGTTAAGAGAAAGATATTCAGTTTAGTTCATTAGATTTTGAGTGTCGGATATTTTTATATTTTACCTGTAGCTAAGAAATGAAAATAATTCATTCTTGCGAGTGGAAATCGAACCCACAGCCGCCGTCGTGTTGACGACAATCCATACATGAAATGCCGTTGCGCCACGACGGCCTGAAATCTTTAATTAGTTTGTACCTAATTTTACGAACGAAAGAAAAACGAGAATATATTTAGGTATATTGTTATTATCACATTGTTCAATTGGTTCTCAAAATCAATTTGACCAACTTGTGATAAAAGTTGGTGGGCCAAGTTCAACGGGACGAAATATTTAACATTTTAATTTTCTCACTCCGTTCCCCACTTTCCGCCGAATTCTGGGGGCATTGCATGTTGAGTGGTGGTACTCAACGCCGCGTATTGCCTTGACACTAGACTGAAGAAATGAAAACATAAATTTAAATAAATTTTTCATTTCCTCGAGTGGGGATCGAACCCACAACCAGTCGTGTGTTCGACACGTGGCTCATTTTGTGCTCCTGCGCCACAACTGGCAACAAAAAGAAATGACATTTGTCAGTAATACGTAGCTTAGGTGACAACACTATAATATAGTATCATCGAGCTGGTGTGATGGAGTAAGGATCTGAATATTGGAATTCTTCAGATATTTCTAACTTTATGGTAAACTATTTGAGCTTAGACTCATATACATAATTTATAATAGCTCCAAGCACTTTTTAAAGCAGTCGTAGGACTTGTATAAAGCGTAATGTGTCCCAAGTACCATCGCATTTTAATTTGGTCCATTTCTGACAATGTTATTTATGAGAAAAATACATAAGTCTTAAATTTGCATTAAGTATGTGAGCGATAAATGGACAAATAACTCGACACCTTCTAATTAATTCTTTTTTTATTTGAAAGAATTACATTTCAGGGGTAGACTATGAGATTCATGACAAAGTAATGGTTTAATATTCGAAGTCGATTTTTCTTGTTAAATATTATCATTGTTTGATTAAATATTTTTTATTAAATAGATATATATTATATATAAGTAAAGTCAAAATTCAAACCGGCTACCACAATGACCCCCACTGGCTACATTTGACCCCAAATACACCCAACTAGAACAAACACCGTTATCTCCACAGTAGCACTCCAGTCACATTTGTGATAAGCTAATGCATTGTATCGCCTAAACTGACCATCAAAATCTTAAATTTTAGCACTAATATATTATTTGGTTCCGCTTGATTGCCAAATTATATTAATTATGAATAAAAAAATAAATAAACCAAATCAGCTTCACGCTGGATCTCACACACAGCAGAGTAGGCAGAGGCAACTTAGTGTTAAGACACTTCGTTTCCCACTCTCTACCGAATTTTTCAAGGCAATGCATGTTGATTGCGGAACTCAACGCCAGATTTTTTCATTGGAGCAGGGCGAAGAAATTTTAATTTTAATAAATAATAATTGATTCCCTCGAGTAGGGATAGAACCCACAACTGTCGCATTACTTACTCTGCGCTTCGACGGCCTCTCATATTAATTAGGGTTTTTGAAAATTATATTAAAATATATATTATAAGGTCGTTTTGTCACTGTCACTATGTAATAATATTTAAGAAACAGAATTATGTTATATAGTAATTGTATAGTCACAAAACTTGGCCACGTAGCTTATATACCAATAGGTATAGTAATATGGTATTATCGCGCTGGTCTGGTAATGGAGCCAGGTCCTGGATAGTGGAACTTTTCAGAGGTTCAAACAACAAAAGCTTGCTTTTCTGTATTTTTAATATAGCCTCAATAAAAGAAAAGATACTTAAATAATTGAATTAAAAATATAAGTTACGCAAGAAATATTTTCTTGAGATTGGAATAGCACATAAAAGTTTTAGTTAAGGCAGAAGTTCGGTCCTGATTTTAAGTTTAGTAAACTTTAATGCATTCTATCTGGAAACGTAAGATTTTTTCTGTTTGTTATTTATATCCATAAATCATTGAGGTAGTCGTGGAGTATGGGCACAGCGTGTGACAGAAAGCGAAATTGTTTGGGATTCGATTTCCACTGAATGAATGTGAAATGAAAATGAAATTAATGATACTCGTTTCCTAATTTTTGTAACAAAACAACGTAAGAGTTTCGCAAATCAACGAAACGGAGTGTATAAACACTACGTTACCTCTGCTTACCTTGCTGTATTCGGGATACCAGGAAGCTATAAATAATAATTCTGTATAATATGTAAATTGGCGATTTAAATTATAATTTTCAATACTGATCATAGCAAATTAATGCAAATGTGACAGACGGACATATTAATAATTATTACCTATATCTATATATATATACAGACGTGATACGCAGTATAGTCAATAAACGATATCCACCGGTCATATGTTTGCTTTCACTCAGCGTCACTTAGCGTCAATTAGCGGTTGTGATAAAATATTAATTCTCTATGATAGCCGCAAGTACATACATACTGGTGCTCGTACTGTTTGTACTGCAATTTAGCTGCTGGGCTTTTTGGAAATTGTGGTGAGTGGGGGTACTAATCCGTTTGTTCTAATACTTTTAATGTAAAGGGAGAGATGACACCAGTCATGGCGCAGGAGCACACTGTAAACGCGACAGATTTTGGGTTTGAAATTAAATATTCAATATTTTAATTGACTCGAACTTTTTTTTTAATTGACTCGAACTTTTTTTTTTTAATTGACTTGAACTTTTTTTTTTTAATTGACTCGCTCTGGTGACGAAGCAAGAATGAAAGAAAGATGAATGTTGTGAGAATATGATTTTTTCGTAGGATATGCGGAGTCAGTTTAACTGACTGAATCCGCAACTCGTGAA
Organism: Heliconius erato x Heliconius himera; assembly: GCA_013421005.1. NCBI lineage: Eukaryota > Metazoa > Arthropoda > Insecta > Lepidoptera > Nymphalidae > Heliconius > Heliconius erato x Heliconius himera. The sequence continues at coordinate 15,895 of JAATLQ010038498.1, read as the reverse complement.
GAGTTATACATAATGGCAAGTACTAGCGGGCAGAGGGAACCTGGCGCTAAGACACTCCGTTTCCCACTTGACCCGCTGAATTTTCGAGACTCAAAAATTTGGGACTCGTAGTTAGTTTACCAGATCGGGAAAATGAAAATGAATTAAATATGATTATTCCCTCGGGTCAAGATCCTACTCGAACCTTTAACCGTCGCGCTTACTGTCAGAGACTGTCCCACTGCGCTACAACGGCCTTACAACGATTTTAACATAATTTTTGTTCATTATCATCGTATTTAAGTTAAGAAATTAATTTAATTTAGTAAATTTAGATACACTTATCATATAGTGACTTACATAAGAGTGAAAGTAAATACCCGCGAGGTATATAAAGCGTGTAGGTAGGTAGGTAGTAGGTAGCGGAGTGGGTGCGATTAAAACAATTAACCGCGTGAGGACGTATCGGACGCAAGTCATAAGCGGTAGCGAGAAATTATCAAAATATTCATAAAAAAAAATATCGTTTCGATCCGTTTTCCGGCTTTGGTCAAACGTGAAGTAAAAAAACAATAAAACAATGCGAGTTAATCTTAAGAATATTTCAGTAAATTACGGAAATGTATATAAATAAATGGGTGATAGAGTATAATAAATTGTTGAATTTTCTTTAATTTTTTTATACTTATGTTTAAAACTATTCCATTAGCCGCAGAGGCACAAAGTGTGACAGTCCCCACTCGAAAAAATAAAATATTTATTTAAATTGATATTTTCATTTTTTCTTACTGGTGTCAAGGCAAAGCGCGGCGATGAGTTCCGCCACTCAGCAATGTCTCCAGAATTAGGCGGAAAGTGAGCAACGGAGTGTCTTAACATTAGGTGCCCTAAACCTGCTTTGTTGTGTGCGGGATACAGCGTGAAGCTGATTTAATTTCACTACTGAGTAACAGATAGAACACGTATCGACGAATTTACTTACTTACAGAGTTGAAATTTAGCATGTTAGTAATTAAGAGAGGAGATTAAGGAAAGAACTCAAGGGAATTTAAGAATGGAAAGATGAGAAACCTGTCTAGAATGACATTCAGAAAACCATAAAATATGTAAATAAAATTCAATTCTATTATGCTCTTATATGCTTGTGTTAAAATCTAAGAAACTGAATTTGACCCACATAGTACAATTGTATGATCATGAAGTTTAGCAGATTCATGTACCTTCGTAGCTTAGGTATAACAAGGAAATATTTAAATATGGTATAGTGTTTACAGTTGCTGTTTAACACTAATAGGTAATATATTCGTTTTTTTACTTTTTTTTAAGCTTTTAGTTTTTATTTACCTTGTATCCCGCATATAACAGGGTAGACACTGTGAATCTAGTTTTAGGACACTCCGTTCTCCATATTCCTCCCAATTTTCGAGATATTACGTGTTTTGTCACGAAAATCGTTTCAAAGTTGTAACTCATGAAAGAAATTCCGCACAATATATAATATAATAATGGCGGCGTAACGCGTCGCTTGTGTGACAGTAAAACAATTAGCTGAGTACGCGTGTCGGTGTGCGGTGGCAGTGAGCGCGGGGCTTGTGTTCTATTGTTGGTATTTTTTTTAATTCAATCTACACTAGATTGAATTAAAAAAAATACTTCTAATTATTATTGGAAATATAGTAAAAAAATTAAAAATGCCTTTTGTAATTAGTTTTTATATTTAATATTATAATTATAAAATTATAACTATTTCATAAAACACGTTTAAAATTGTATTTTATTACATAATTATATAATAAACAAAAATAATGAGAACCACTTATCTCCAAATATAAACATTATATGCCAAAATGAGAAAAAAAAGGGAAAAAACGTACACTTACAATGTTTTCGCATCCTTAGACAGACTTTAAATGGAGTGCCATTATGTATTAATAAGTAATATAATTTAGGTTACAGTTCACATATAATATATATTTTTTTGTCTTTTTCAATTAGCCGTTCTAATACTAAAAGCACATTGACGCCCTCTTCCGCATAGTACAGTAGGCAAAGAAAGTAGTATTAAGACAGTTCATTCGCGAATAGTGTCTAATTTTCTAAATATGTGGTGAGTGGTGGAACTTAACACTGCGCTTTTGCTGCAAGAGAGCCAGTTTGATACCAAAGTCAATTATAATAACTCTAAATGTCATACACTAAGACACAAACTAATTAACTTTTCAACTTCACACCTCTCAGCAGATATTTATCTAATATACATACATACATATATCTAAGTAAGTATGTATGTATGTATGAGAGCCCGAAAGGACAAAACGTTCCATACATACACACTATACAACGTACATCGCTGTGTAGAGAGTAGGCGCGATTAAAACAATTAACACAGATGGAGTGAGCGGTGTGGTGCAAGTTGTGAGAGGTGGGTCTTTAAATTGCTTTTGATGATTGACTATGATTGACTATATATTGATATGTATATTTAAAAATATATATATATTTAATCAGTATGTTGATGTTTATTTCACGTATATTTTATTTATAATTATGGTGGGCTAGGTTTCAGTGTTAAAAGATATTTTTTATAGAAGAGAATATTTAATTTAGATTAAATTGTTTTTGTTTGTATATATATGTAACTGTTGGACACAACAACAGCTTGTATAGTATACTATCCAAGTTTCTTAAACCAACACTAAATTCGGAATGTCTTGAAATTTAGACGGCCCTTGTGTTGACTGAGTGTTGTGTAGACGTAATGAACACTACGTTTTCTTTGCTTTCTTTTATTAAAAATCACGTAACAAAATCCATAAGTTCGAATTTATTCAAACTGTTCAAAACATCGTATTTATAAGTTTATAATAGAATTTGAATTGGTAGTAACGTTAAAAAGTAGCTTCACGTTTTCCTCCGTTATATGCTACATATGGGTACTCATAGGTAGAGCCTTAGTTTTAATAGAGAAGGACAGGGAAAAGTGGGAAACAGAGCATTTCCTGTCGAATTGTTCGAGTCAAAACACGACTGATTTTGGGTTCGATCCCCACTCGGGGAAATAAAATATTTATTTAAATTTATATATATTTCCATTTCTTCCTCTGGTATCCAGGCAAAACACGACGTTGAGTTCCGCCATTCAACAAGCTGTGCCTCCAAATTCGGTAAGATTCGTCGACGACGTATCTTACCCTAGTGTTAAGTTCCCCCTGCCTACCCTGCTGTGTATATATACATACCCTACCCGCTACCGCCTCTCCTGTGTACAGCTCTCCGTTAGCAACTCGCAGCGTAATTCGTCGGGTAATGGCTCCCTCGGCAGATCTTTAATCTGATCGCTAATTGGATGGCGAGCAGGGACGGATTCGATATTATTTTATGTAATTTATATATTTTTTTTCATTTCAAGTTCAAGTTCCTGCATAACCGAATTCGACATTTCGAGAAATGACCATCAACTCAGTTACGATGGACACTCATAATCTATTTTTCTAATTAAATAAAATAATATCCCACTTCAGTCAAGAACTACATTGAACTAAAACAGTTAGTTAACTATATCTAGCCTCAAGCATTACGTTTTGTTTTTTATTCTAAGTCAATTTGTTGAGATATACATATATTGTTTTTTTCTGATCTGTTCAAATATAAATATATTATAATTATTCTAAACAACAACAACCATTTCTTTAAATGAGAATTCGACCCACAACTATTGATTATAATCAAATATTTTACAACCGAGCCCTAATGGCGTCAAAAATATAAATAATTATATAAAATAAATTATACAAAACGTGGCTGGTGCCGTGAAGGAGGCAGTTAGAGTGCAATAAGTACCGTTTTCACTAATCTTGGCAATTAGTCGGGTGACGTAGGCCAGGAGCTGGTGGTTAGAATACTCTTTTTAAACTAAATTAATTTTTATTTTTTAATTTTACGTTATATCTCACAAATAGCTGGATAGGCGGTGAAAACTTAGTGTCAAGACCGTGTCAGTTTTCTACTTTTCATTTCAACATTATGAATTTAGTGTTATTTTGTAATTTAATGTTTTATTATATAACAAATGAAAATATTTTTACTCGTACGAATTAGAAATCACGTTAGAATTAGGATTATTAGGAATCTGTTCTAGTGGTATTATTATTAAGAAAGTGTTATACATAGAACTAAATGTCTAAATATTAAGCGATTGTACGTTTTAAGCTTTATCCTCAGTGATAATTTGAATAATAAAAAATAATTAAATCAGATTCACGCTGTATCACCAGCACAACAGGGTAGGCAGAGGGAACCTAGTGTTAAGACAGTTCCCCACTTTCTGCCGCATTCTGGAGGCATTGCGTGTTGAGTAGCAGAACTCAAGGCCGCGCTTTGCCTCGACACCAGAGCAAAGAAATGGAAATATAAATTTTTACTTAAATTAAATAAATATGTCATCTTTTTTTGTTTATATACATGTATACATTTTTGTAAGTATATGTTTTCTCTGTCACTGTGTGTAGCTAACACAAATCACAGCAACAAACTCACCATTAGCGTCCGACCGAAACAAGGTTTCTGGTTTTATGCCGAAACCGAAATAGAATTTTCGTATCTGGTACAGCCTATTTTTGACCGAAATCGAAACGATAGCTGAAACTGGCCGAACATTCGGTCGGTCACTCAACACGCAATAGTTTTCTATATAATCTCTACGACGCCGCCCCCTAGACTATCGGGGGAGTATAAAGGAGCAAATTAAAGTCGCTAACGTGCTCAGCATTCATTCTGATTGCCGACAGACAACAGAGCGGGACTGCGCCCTAAACTGATACTGAATATAAGTATAGTATATATTTACATAAAGATTATAAAGTAAATAATTAATTAAATAACTTTATAATAATAATAACAAATATTTACTTATTTTGTATGTCATTATTTAACTAAAAAAATCTAAAAAATAGATTTCAGCTTTCTGGTCTCATAGCTGAGGGAGTCTAATGTGTTAAGTCCACTACTTGACAAATCCAAAATATCAGGCCTAGTAGGATGTAGCTTAAGGCGGCAGATATCGGAACCCTCTAACTAGTATATATCTACTTAAAAAATAAATTAAATCAGCTTCGCGCTGTATCCCGTACTCAGCAGGGTAGGCAGTGGGAACCTAGTGTTAGGACACTCCATTGCCCATAAAATTAACAATGAGGACCAAATTGACATGCGATTTTTTATTATTAAAAAAAACCTTCGAACTAAGAATAGTATTGGCACCGTGCACGACTACAGCGCCACCCAGCGTACGCAAATTTGTGGACTCTGACGCTTTGACATATGATGGCGGCATTCAAAGGAGACATAAATAAAGTTGCTCAACGCCATCTATTGCTCAAAAGTATAATTTTTTAAAACAGCGCCACCTGTTGACCAAGTATAAAATTACAATAAGACGCGTTTAGTATAGAACTTGTACCTATCTATTGAACGAAAGTTTAATATTATTTATTTATTTTAATAGATATTTATATAATTATTTTCATAGAGATGTTTAAGTCATAAAAACGCTAATTTAAATTGGGATGTAACTAATTTGTCGTTTTATTATAGTTTCACTTATGGTCAACAGGTAGCATTGTTTTACAAAGGCACTGTATCTATCCTAAAAAGGCGCGCCATTGATTGTTGAACACTATAACTTTATAAGTAAAAGTTACGCTTGATAGCTATATTTATTAAATATGATATTAATATCATAAGATATTTTCTCGTATCAAAAATTGACAAATAATCGCTGCAACGCTTTATTCTAAAGCTTCACACTTTGTTCATGATACGTTTTAAAATTATTAAAACATTTCCAATACTAAATTAAAAAGAATATTCGCCTTTGTAAGCTTCAAATTGTATTTGATACAATTTGGTTTGGATTTTTTGTTTGTTTTATTCGTTGCTGTGATGCTAAACAAGCTGTACCATTTAAATTTGTAAACGATCACTACCAGCGTTGCCAGAGGTCTTGATTTTTAGCTCAAAAATTGAATGTGGCGATCAGGACAGGCATTGTCCCGCTTTTCGCGGACTATTCCACGTATTGTAAGAACTTTATTTATTATTTTAAGATTTTATCACTTACTAATAATTTCATAGAAATTATCATAAGTTACGTATAATTATTCTAAAGATTTTAATGCCTTACATATAGTACCCCAAATCAATATCGCGTATAAGTAATGTAATTTTTGTCCTGAAAAAATATTTAATATATCAATAAATATTTTCTCAAATAAATGGAGAAATAACAAATTAAATGCGCATTATTTTTTTCGTTTAGGCAAGAGAATCAAGCTCTTTTATTTAAAATGTTTAAAAGTCCCACTTTTTACCGAGAGAAAATCTAGCAACGCTGCTCACAACACCTTAAACGGGTAACAAAGTGAATTTAAATTACTCTGCACTTAAAGAGCTTTTTCAAATTTAAATACCAAAAAACAATTAGGTTAAAAGTAATAAAAATAAAACACACAATATATACGCTAAAACTTTAATATTAACAATAATATACTCTACATGTTACAATAAATCTTCATATAAATACTCTACGGGACATTGCCTTTGACAGCTGTCACTGTCACTGTCACCTTCGCCGCCACCGTGACACTGACAGGCGCGGGTGTACAGATAAAGTAACTCTCTATTACGGTACAGACTCTAAACACTGACACAATAAGCGTGAATCTAAAACCGTTTAGACATTTCTAAGAATATCTGAAATGATCACAGCAAATTAGGAGCCATCTAGACCACTTTCCTGTTCTTATCACAACTGGTCGAACTTGGAGAGACATCTGTTATTTAGTGTGACGTCACATATACATGTTTACAGTTTTATACTTACATTTTTGTACATTTTTAACGCGTTATTCCACACTTGGGAAAATATTTTTTAAAACGTATCAAAAATGTGTTCCTAAGAGACGCGGTTTCAAATTCTACTACGTTCATTTTTTTATATGTTTTCTAGAAATACATTTTACCTAGAAATTATTATATTAATCAGCAATTCGAAAATATTTTTTCTTTACATACATATTTCATATTTAAATTACATTTTAAAATGTGATGTTAAGAAGATTAGAACTTCGTACCCCTTGTCACACCACGATGTTATTCATAGATGGCCCCTTACTACTAAATAAATATTTTCTTTTTTTTAATTCAATAGACAAAAATAACAATATAATATATACAAATTTGGGCTATTTCTTTTTTTCTATTATTGAGGTATTTTGAAAGTAGTAATAGTGGTGATTTGAAAAATAATATTTAGTTAGTTTCTGAACGTCTACTTCATTTAAGTACATTTATTTATTTATTTATATGTAACTACAGTACACATATTTAAAAAATTACACATCTATGGACACTTGAATTGACTTAGCTGTAAAATTTTGAAAAAGAAAACAGTAAATACCAATTAAAATTTATATAATAATATCTATTTTGTCTATATATGAATGTAATTCGTAATAACATCAATATGTATACCGTTAGACGGCGAGAGTGTGGTGATGCAAAATGACAAATTACAAAAGTAATATGTACATAACATGCATCAGTTAAGAATAGTACATGTAAATTTCTAAATCAAATAATCATTAAACGTACTACTTAGGACATAGCGAACGAAATAAGTAATAATATTTAATTTTAATTTAATTCAAATATTTTAAAAACATGTTAGAATCATTTGATGCTAAATTGGAATAATTGTTGAAGGACGAGCGAGGAGCATTTGCACGTGAAATAAACACATTTGGGGCATTTCAGTGATGCAGAGGTTTTTTTTTAATTATCAAGTTTACCCACTAACATGAAATGGACCCTCAAGACATGTTTTTTAGAATACAACATTTGCATAATTTTAGTTCACCTGCTACGTTATAAAAAAGGAAATTTAGTAAAGACACTCTCGCCGCAAAATTTATAATTCTAAAAATTTAAAAAGAAAAATAAAAACACCTTAATCACATATCAATCCTGTACGAATTTAACAACAATTTTAAAACTTATATCGATAAAGCGTTTCGACATTGCTTATATTAAACTGAGATATTAATAATAAATGTACTTTATTTATTTACATTAATCGCGGAGCAAATCATTTTATATTATTGTAATAAAATTTTAATTCGAGACATCTTTTTTTTAATATCTATGAAAATATACGTTTAATTTCAATGACAATCACCTTATTAATATTATTATTTATGTATGTGTGTCAATACACAAAAATCTTGTAAACATGTTAACACCAATAATTATTTTATTATTTAAATAACAATTGAAATAAAAAAAAATGTCCATCAATCCTTACGATTGAGAATCATCAAATGTATTAGACTATTGTCAAAAAAAAATGTTATTTAAATGTAAGCAATTATTTCTATTGTTTTTACTCATTATATTTATTTATAATCTGTGACAGTTAAAATATTATAGTAGCTTTCAGGTTTTTGTTATCTACATATGTATTTCTAAAGATGTTTTTGAAAATATTTCTTTTATTATATAGATAAAACAAAAACAATACAAATTATTATGCCATTATAATATTTCAAATTAGCTTCCAATATATTCTTTTAAAATATTAGGAAAACATAAAATAAAAAAGAACAGAAACAACTTCAATATACGAATATTTGAATTATTAAAATGTTTTCTTTTTCAATTTAAGTAAAAAAAATGAAATAAATAAAAAGGCATAAATAAATTATGTGTAACTTAAGAGCGAAATGTTAACTTAAATTAATGTGTAACAAAAGTAATGTACGTACGTCTGTGTATTCCACTATAAATGCTAAAACTAAAATGGTTTATAACAAAAAAAATGACTAGACGATTTCCAACGTGAGATCTCTGCACTTATCTCGAGAGGATAGACTGAACTTTTTGAACGCCGCGGTTTTTTATTACAAATAAATATTAATATTGAATAGAAATCAATCAAAAACATTTTTTCTTTAGAAGCTAAATAAAATACATTATTATTTTAATAGATATGTCAAATCAATGATTATTTCTCTTAAAAATAATTGTATTTTAACTGAATAAAAATAAAAAAAGACAATTTATAAAATAATGGTCGTTCAAAACGCTCAATCAATATACCACAATTTGGTTTTCAAACATTTATTATTATATATATATCTAAACAATATTTTAAAACCGCATCAAAATCCACTTAAATACAAAAAATACAACAATATATATATTTATTATTATTATTAATAATAATAATTAAAAACTCTTTAAAATTTTGATATTCTATTGTACGTGTGCGTTTATTTTGGCGTGTCCCGATATAATTAATTAATAAAAAATTGATAGAAAATATATCACTTTAATTTATATAATCAAAATCAATAAAAAGAAATAAAAAATATTGAATTATTTTTTAAAATTCGAACTGGCAACATTACATCAATAATTTAATCTTTTTTGAGTAATGGCAGCACTGCAAGTGTATTGTAAATATATTTTCTATCAATACAAGTATGTAGATATGTGTAAGGTTGTGGATAAGTGCGGTGTTTAACGCCGGCCGTTGCGGGCGTCGGGGTGAGGGCGGCGCGGCTGGTTTAAACCTGGATTTATAACATCATTTGCTGTTATAAGTTGAAAAAATGATAGTAACTTGAAGTTTAAAATATTTTTGTAATAAGGAAAAATTAGGCAAAACGGAACGACTTTATTTTCTTTTCAAAATCTTATAGTTTTACTCCAAAAGCAATAAAATAACATTTTCGACGACGAAACTCAACGCCGTGGTAATCAAATACACCACTATAGTTTTTACAGCCTGACACTACTTATATAAATAATAATGTTATTTATATTATTGCGGCGTTGAGTTCCGCCATTCCACAAGGAATGCCTCCAGAAATTGGCGGAAAGTGAGGAACGAAGTGTCTTAACACTGTTGTGTCTATTGTGTGCGGGATACAGCGTGAAGTTAAAAAAAATGTATTATTATTTTTTAGCTTCACGCTTGCACATAGCAGTAGTAGAGGGAATTTGGGAACCTAGTATTAAGACACTTCCGTTACCGATTTTCCTCCGAATTCTTGAGAAAGCAAATATAATCAAAGTAATGAGAATAATAGAATAAGATTATCATTTATTCTTTGTTACCTGTGGGTAGCGGACCTGGGGATCGTCGGCACCATGTCCCCGGTGACATCTACATGAAACATATTCATCAATTTAATAAAATATACGAACGGGGTAAGTGAATTTGAGTGTATGAATAGATGAGCGTCTGGAAGTTGGTGTCTGTGTCTAAGTGTGTGTGTGTCGGTGAGTGATTATACGTGTATTTGAGGGCATTTGTATGTGTGGCTGAATGTGTGTATGTGCTCAAAGTGTCTGAAAGTTTGTGTGTGTCAGTAGGTTAAAGTGTGTATTGCGCATATTCCCAAAAAAATAGTGGGTGGCTTTGGGTGTGTGTGTGTTTGTTGGCATTGTTATTTATGTATGTGCGCGGTGACCTGTCGTATGAGGCAGGGCGGGCGGCACAGCGCGCGCGGGCGGCGCTCGTCGTCGCGGCGGCGCGCGGGCACGTGCAGCGCCTCGCGCGGCGCCGGCGCGCGCGCCTGGACTGCGTGGACGAACGTAAGGCGTCATTAAAACTATTGCTCATTGACGTTAGTACAAATAAAATAATTGAACACCGTAATGATAATATGTGTTTTGACTGTATGTATTTTAATAAAAGAAAATTTATTTTATCAGCTTCACGCAATATTCCGCACACAGCAGGATTTTACTCAAATAAGGATTTTTTTTACACACTATATCCCACACACAGCAGTAAAGGGAATTTAGGAATCTAGTGTTAAGACAATGCTCAAGAGTGTCGTGGTGCCAATCGATTCTCACAATCTGCAGCATTTACAGTCACACGTTTGTGGCCCAGCGTCACGACTGGCCTCTTAAAAATATGTGACACAATATTGTACAACAACATATCTTCATATAAATGTAATATTATTATTATAAAAGTTATTTTATTACTTAATTGTTACATATGTAATAGTCATAATAAAAAAAATATAGAAACAAAAACCCCGACTGCATAAAACTAAAAAGGAAATAAACAAGCCCAATAGTTTATTAGGATTAACTGTCGGGACCTCTTTAAATTATGCGGGGTTCCTAGTAAAGATGTTATTGATTGAAGAATTACTTATAGGTAAGTAGGTTTTGATAGGATTAATTATGGCAATGATAATCCTGATATATTTTTTTGAAATCTTCGTATTGAGCTCTTGAATTTGATACCCATATTGTGGTATTCGAATCGATTTTTTTTTTCACATAACCCTACCTTAGCAGTCGGGAAAAAACTGGTACGTTATTATCAAAAAATGTACTCGAAAAAATAATTTAAAATATATTTGAGGACACTGCACCCGGCGCTGCGCGTGGGCATTGGTTCGCGCCTCTGTAGAGCAGGACGGCCAGAGCACAGTCGTCCTCACATTTCATTCTAACTTGGATTCGATCCCCACTTCACTTATCGCTCTCTTACTTCTTAATGTCGAGCTACTTATGTAACGCGAAATTTATACATATACATACAGGGTGGAAGTGTCAGCACCACTTTAAACGAAGCCACAGTCTTAACTACCCTATAAAAGCCTAATTCAATTGAAAAAAAAATCCCAAAAATGAATAAGTTATTTTTTCAAACAAAATAAATAATAAAATAATTGTTGTAATATAAAACACCATTTGTCAAGAACGACGCACGCACACATACACCTATCAAAGAGAAACCGCCGCATACGCCTCATTCCGAAATCGAGTCGTAGGTATTGATGCCAAAGGTCAAAGTTGATTAACCTTTAGTAGCATTTTTGTAGTAGTATGTGTTAACGTTATTGGTATCTATGCGTAATTGTGTTACACGAAATATAGGTATGGATAAATATCGTGAAATGAAAAAAAAACCCATGTCAACTGTTGACGTATCTTGATTAATTTCTTTACGTATTTGAGTTCTGCCACTCAACACGCAATGCCTCCAGGATTCGGCAGAAAGTAGGAAACGGAGTGTCTTAACACTAGGTTCCCTCGGCCTACCCTGCTGTGTGCGGGATACAGCGTGAAGTTGATTCTTTAGGTATGGGTTTAAAATATTTTACCCTATATTCCCGTAAAAGGAGCACTGACACTTCCACCCTGTAGAATTATACTGTCCACCCTTTTATTTTACACCATTTAGTATATGCAGTTTTCCCCTCCCGAGCAGACACAGAGCACAGCGTACTCACAAACGTATAATAACAGTAGGACTTTATTTACTATTGTATTAAGTTATCGTAACATTCCAATAACCCAGATTTTTTTGGTGTTTAATACTACTGTATTAGCTTAGAAATACTTACAGTTATTCTTAACTTGCAGGTTACGTATGGAGTTGACAATGGCGCGCGCGGCGGAACTTAACTGCGTATCATCTGTGGCCGTCCTAGAATAAATACACTACTTAATTACGTACGAAAAATATAGACATTAAATACAAAGTAAGAATTAATCAAAATGAACAACAAAGTGGCGTTAATATAATATGTAGTGTATTTAATTTTATTTATATAAAAACGATATAAAAAAAGATTAATACATTTATATTCTTCTACTAAAAAGTATGACCTATCACGGCTAAATTAATTAATTATATATATATTAACAAGAACAATCATCGACAAGTCAGATCAGTGTCTAGTGATTCAACCAACACCGTTAGCTAACGTAGTCACTAATGTTTAGTGACTCACCCGACAATATTCCCATTGTACGTCGCTGGACAACTACCCAATAGCCCCGTACCACTATTTCTTCTTGAAATCTGTTCTTTAATCTGTTGTATTCTCAGTTGCAAGTCACTATCGTCGTGGGTCTTGGTGTCGTCGCCGTACTGTCGGGAGGGGGTGCGCTTGGGCCGCGGCAGGTTACGACGGTCCGTCTGTTTGTCTAACATGGGATAAATTGGTTGTACGATGGGGTACGGCTGGGGTACCACTTGCTGAAAATTAAATGAAATTCATTAAAATATGGGCAATAATGATGTTAAAAGTAAATTGAATATTATTCGATTTTTAACAATATTTATAGCACGTAGCATGGTAAGCGGAGGGACCTTGGGAACCTAGTGATTAGACACTCTGTTCTCATTCACACATATCTATTTCTCACTTTCCGGCGAATTTTCGAGGTATCGCGAGTTGAATGGCGGAATTCAACGCCGGGCTTTGCTTAAAATAATATTAAATATGAAATCTGATGATTTTCTAAAATAGAAATGTGTTAAAAATAATGCAACAGGAGGTACATCTCTTATATATATATACTCTCAAATAATAAAAATAATAACTTACCCCACCCAAATGAGGGTACACCAGATTGTACGGGGGTCCAACAGTAGGACACACGGTGGGGCACACGTTGGGGCACATGGCGGGGTACACGAAGGGGTACAACTCTTGTACCAACAGTTTGTTTTGAGTTATTGGGAGCGGTTGCTGTACGTTCTGCCATTGTAGTGGTATTTGATCTTGGTACTGTAATTATAACGATTAGTTTATACAGTATTTTATATTTTGTAAAATATTAATTTTAGAACTTAGCACTTATTATAATATAATGAATGATCGGGCCTAATAAGAAATTTGAGAAATTTATCACATTTTTTTTACCAATATATTTTAAAATATTAATATTGTAATAATATGTATGTTACGAATTAAATTCTTTCCCCGAGTGGGAATTGAACCTGTAGCCGTCGCGTTTACAGTCAAACGCTTGCACCCCTATTCCACGACGGCCTTTTATTACATTAAACTAATTACTACTAATTGATTTACTTTAGAATTACAATTGGCAGATTTAACAATAATAGATAGTGTTTTGGCTTTCTTCTCTTACCGGATACCCGTGTGCGGGCAGTTGGGCAGGTAGCTGTGCGGGCGGCTGTATGAGGACGTTAGGCGCGTAGGGCGGCACCAGTCCTGGGGGAACCTCCATTTGGTTGTATGCCATGTTGTACCTGATATTATAATGAAAGGGTATTTATAGTTTTATTAGTTTCAACATATAGAAAGGCATACCGAAAACATGTAATAAGAACACACTCTAGTTCTCCACTTTAATTAAGCTAGGCGTTTTGTCAAACTTTGGTAGTAGTAAGAAATAGTCAAATACAAAATTAACTTGACATAACCAGATAAGTTATACCTACAAAACGATATATTATTGAGGGCATTTATTATTGTAATAGAACTCAAAATAATGATTTTGAAAATCTCATCAAAAACATAATGTAAAACGAGGGCCAAGTTAAATGTTAAGTACCGCGTTGTTCTCGACTCTGCCGACAAATGGAAGGGAAATGTAAATAGAGTGCCAAGTTCTGTGTTCACTCGGAATAAAATTCAAATAAAATTCTGTAAATTTGATTGGACATTTTTTTATATACGGGATTTATTGTTTTTTAAAATTTTTAAACTGTTCACACCTAGGAAAGAAAACAACTTTGCATTTTAGTATGGTATCCTAAAAAACATAAGGTAACAACTAAACATACCACTAAGGTAACAACTAAAGCACTCACTGCTCTCACTACCACTGAAAGTGGCGCAGATCGCTTTCAAAGGAAGACAGCAGAAGCACAAGCCAAGACAAAGCAAAAACGCTCATCTGCAAGCACTGTATGTAGCGCCTTAATATCGGTCGTGGGAAGTCTTTTAGATAGGAGCAAAACACGTGATAGACAGACTGCAGCGGTAGAGGAGTTCACGAGGAATCCTGCAAAAGATCTCCTTATCAAAGCCAGGCCCAGTTTAACAAGAGCGGCATTGAATCAAGTGAATTCTCCTGTCTTGGTACCGATATCGGGTCCCAAAGACCATTATTGAAACGCATTTCTCGAATTCCTAGCAGTCCTAAAAGCTACCAAACAAGTGAAGCTCAGGACTTGCGAGGACATAATGCTAGCCTTTCAGCGCGGATACTCAATCTTGGATGTTAGACTTAAAGAAGCCGAAGCCGCCATTTATAACAACGCTACCGCACAGACCCTCAGAGGTGACATAAAATATAGTTATATGGCGGCGTACAATGCTACAGTCGGATTTGTAAAATTAAACAAAGAGGAAACCAGACGAACAGGCAACCTCAAATTCAGCGCACCAAGCAGTGACCCTATAGTGGTCGTCGCCAAGTGCACACGAGTGATGCTGGAAGATGGAATGCTAGAGAAATTGGAGACCCTTGATCACACTTTAAGATCAACATCATCTAGGGAATGGGAGATACCTAGGATACAGTGGGTTAACGGGGTTCCCGGATGCGATAAAACAACCTGGATCATTGAGCACTTTAACACGGATAGGGACTTTATTACTACCAACACAGTAGAATCAGCCAATGAACTCCGGGAGAAGCTCTCGGTACGTATAGGAAATTTGGTGAATAGTAAAATTCGCACTATGGCATCAATGCTGGTTAATGGGTTAGATATTTCAGAAACGTGTAAACGCCTAATTGTAGATGAAGCCCTGATGAACCACTTTGGAGCCATAGTTGGGGCTGCTAGAATCTCTGGAGCAGAAGAAATTCTACTACTACCAAAGTTCTACTGGTTGGAGATATAAACCAACTCCCCTATATTGACCGAGACAATCTCTTCGACATGTTCTACCGTAGTCCATCACAAATTGTCAAAATCAACCAGGACCTATTGTGTACCCATAGAAGCCCCATGGACGTCGCCTATGCACTTCAAGAGATATACTTTGGTATATACTCTTCCAAAAAAGTAGTACACTCCCTCCGAATAGAAAATTTAAGAACTACACCAGCGCCACGAGAC